>BQKN01062856.1:5538-21463 GCA_022839385.1 Asparagus kiusianus | reverse complement strand
CTCGGCTAAGGCCGAGTCCCCGGGTTTCCGTCGTTTTGTCGTTTCCCATTGTTTCCGGTTCCGACGTATTTCAGTTTGTGGTTGAGTTGATCTGGAATCGACTTGTTGACTTGATTCCAAATATGGCAGTTAATCCGCTTCTGAGTTCGAGTCCGAAACCGATCTTGATTCGATCGTTATATCACCGAGTTCGCTCTCGTTTAGATGACTCGGTGATTCCCCGAAACGTTGGTTCGATTCCGCGTGCGAGTGGATGCGTTCCAATGCTTGGGTGCGATTTGTTGGCTTCGTCGCCTCGTTAACCTGCTCCGTTGCGTATGGTTTGGCTTCGGCGTTGGCGAGCTAACGGTTTTGTTTGGATACGTCGCCCGATGGTCCGTTTGTCGAATTAACGTCGTCGAGCTGTATGGTGGGACCTATAGGCAATTTTATACGCCTACACTATTCTATAAAAAAACCAAGATATGACATTGGCGGGCTATTAGGATGCTGGCTACATGTCTGATTCCCATAACGCCAGATCCTAGACTGGTTATATTTTTCTATGTGGTGGTACTGTCGTTTCTTAGAGGTCTGTTAAGCATATCATGGTGACTACTTTTTCTAACCACTCAGAGATTATCGCTTTATATGAGGCCTCACGAGAATGTGTATGGTTGAGATCATTGATACGACACATTTGTGGCTCGTGTGGTCTAGCAAAAGATGATATTACCCTAACTGTCCTTTATGAGGACAATGCAGCTTGTGTTGCACAAATGAGCAGTGGATATGTAAAAGGAACCATGACAAAACATATTACGTTAAAATTCTTTTATCCACATGAGCTCCAAGAGAATGGTGAAATCGCCATTGAAAAGGTTTGCTCAAGTGACAATCTTACAGATTTGTTCATCAAATCTCTGCCTACATCAACTTTTGAGAAATATGTTCACAAGTATGCGCAGACTTGGAAGACTATCGTCTTCAGGGGGAGCAAATTCTTAAAGAACAATCCTGAAGATTAGGCCCTGAAGGTCTATCGTCATATTTTTTTCCTTTTGCTAAGTTTTGTCCTACTTGGTTTTTCTTAACATACACTCAGAAGATTGTCATCATCAGAGGGAGCGAATTTTCAAGACAATCCCAAAGAATGGTCTTGAAGGTCTATAGTTGTACTCTTTTTCCCTTTGCTAAGTTTTGTCCCATAGGGTTTTCTTAGCTAAAGGTTTTTAATAAGGCAACTAATGCAACACAAGAATCTACTTATGTCGTGTACTCTTTTTCTCGACTAGTTTTTCTCCCACTGAGTTTTTCTAGCGAGGTTTTTAACGAGGCATTGACATCATGAAGTAGTGTCCAAAGGGAGTGTTGAAATCTAGAAGATAAGATGAATGTGGACTAAAATGAATGTGGACATTACTTGAATATGGACAATTAATTAGGTGACTCTTCATTAGTCCATGTCCTTTAGTCTTCTTATTATCCATCTATATAATATATGTCATGGACTAAAAAATGTATAGAGGAATGAGGAAGATGAATAAAATGAGAATCACTTTTCTCTCTATCTCTTCTCTTGTCTATTTACATTTATATTTCATGTTTGATTCTTACTTTTGATATATATGATGTATGTAGATATAACAAACAAGATTATAACAAAAAGTACATTTTTTCTTATTTTTAATTCGCTTTGTGCATCACGCAGCAATTGACAATTATTCTATTGACTCTTTAACAGGGTGCGCTTCGTTCATAAATTACGAATCAAAATGCGTCCATGAAAGAAATATCATGTTTAAGGAATGTGGTTCATTCCCCCCCCCCCCCCCCCCCATTTTTTCTTTTATTTCATTTTTTATAATTAGTGCTAATTAATCTGATTGAAATTTTAATAGTGTTCTTTATCTCTTGCACCATTTGTCATTTACAAACTATATCATTGGTTATCATTTAACAGAGCACATGAAGGGTACATATGCAATATTATTATCTTGAAACTTTTTTTTTTAAGTTCCCATCATTGTATATCATACTCCCTTTAAAAGTACGAGTTCAGGAAAATCTTTCCATGGTTAATATTATCCTTAATTTTTTTGAATATTACATTGTTATCCTAATCTATTCTAATTATCATATCTTCTTTGAATTGGTAATTAATTAAATGATTTATCCTATTCATAATGAGACTTAACATGTTATTAGATAAAGGAGATACATTTGATATAATTTAAATTATTTACTTATTTCTCTTTTGTTTGGTGGAAAATTTGTAGTAAAAGAAACGAAGAAAAATTGATTTGTATTCCTTTGATCTCAATTACAATTGGATTACGATTACAAAAGAGAGGAGAATGATCTGGATTCTCCCCATTGTTTAAGTTTGGGTTCTTCATGGTGGCGATGGAGTGCCTCCCTCGAATGCTCGCGTCAAGTTTGCTCTCCGTTAACGATCCGAACGTCTTGATTCACTGGAACGTGGTCTTTTCCTCACGATTTGACGTTGTGGAGAACTTGCATGGCAAGTTTTAGAACTCTTGATGAGTTGATTGATCTTAACCATGATTAGTTAGACAAGTCAAAGATCTCTTCTTTTCTGCCAAGGAGAAGGATCCAAAAGTCAGTCCCAAAGATCAAGGATCAGGATCCAGCCCTTTAACTAAGCTGAATTCTTAGTTATTTATAGGGAATTAAGGGGTGTAACTGCCCCCCCACTTAATTCGCTCCTAAGTGGGGCAATGGGATGTAACCACTCCTTAAATCACTTCTGGGTGGAGTTGTGATCCCCTCAGATCGTGGGAAACGGTTTTGAAATCGTTCAGCTCTTGTTTGAATGAGTCAAACGTAAAATCCGCATTCTGACGTGAATTCTGCGTTCAAACGCAGTGTCTGGAAGCTTGAACGCATTGTTTGAAAGCTCAGACGCAGCGGCTGGAAGCTCATTTGGCTGTTTGTTGGAAGCTGCGTTTGGCAGCGGATGAAAGCTACGTTGGCAATTTGTTGGAAGCTGCGTTTGGCAGCGGATGAAAGCTGCGTTGGCAGTTTGTTGGAAGCTGCGTTTGGTAGCAAATGAAAGCTGCGTTGGCAACTTTTGGAGCTGAATGTGAGCTGTGTTTGTAGCCTTCGGAGGCTGCGTTTGCGGCCGAATTGGTGTTGCGTCTTGATGATGGTACGCGGGGAGGACTTCCACGTCTTGGTTTGAAGAGATCATCGATTTGTAGTCTCTTTCTGTCAGAGCGTTGCAAAGATCGTCGTTTGTAATATTTGTTTTAGCTCTTTGATATGTGAGAGTCATCAGATTATAACTCCCGACATTGATTGTGAAGGCTGTTGATTAGAGCTTTCATCAGTTGTCGTGAAGGTCGTCAGATTGTAACCTTCTGGAAGTCATCAGATTGTAACTTCCATCATTGGTGTTTGATGGGGAATTAGCTATCTACTATTATTTTTAGACAGCCTACAACTTTGTAGATAAATATAAAAATATATTCTAGTTAATACCTAAAAGTTTTTAGACTTTGTAAAAACTATCCTCCAAGTTTTTTAAATTACAAAAATAACCTTACAAATTCAAAACTTTATTAAAATATCTTAAAAATTATAAATTTTACTTATTTCAATTCAATGAGAAATCTAAAAAAATATGTGATAGTTAGAAATTAGAAATTTTTTGACTTTGGAGAAAATATCTTGTAAGTTTTGTAAATTAAAAAAATAACCCTAAAATTTCAAATTATATAAAAACACATTAAAAATTTTAAACCTACACTTAAAACATATAAATAACACAAACAACACCCAAAAATTTATGGAATTTATAATAAGCACTCTGAACTTTTTACAAATTGCAAAATAAGACCCTAAAATTTATAAAATATACAAAAATCCTAATAATTTTCAACCTAACAGTACATTAAAAATATAGGAATTAAAATATCCCCTATATAATTTATAATTTATATGAAATACCCTTAAAAATTCAAAAATTATTAACAAACTCTAAAAATTAAAAATTTAGAAAATACCCTGAGAATTTCAAACTCATTAGTAAATTGAAAACATAGAGATTATAAATAATATATAAACAATTTACAATATATAGAAAAGGCCTATAAGTTTAACAATTGCAAAAAAACCCTAAAGTTCATAATTTAAAAAAATCATGAGAATTTCTAACCTATAACCCCTAAAATTAATATATAAAATTACTAACAAACCCTAGAAAATTAAAAATTTACAAAACATATCATACTCCTTTTAAAAGTATAGGTTTAGGAAGAAAACTTTTCTTGTTTAATATTATCCATAACCTTTTTGAAAAGAACATAACTAATTGAAAATCTATTAAATTTAAAATTTATAAAAAACACCCTTAAAGTTTAGTACATTTTAAATTACCCCTCCAAAGTTTGAATATTTTTTATGGATTTTTATAATTCCTTTATTTTAATGTAATGTTTAATAGTTTTGTGTATTTGTAAAATATAAAATATTTAGATGTTTTTTTATAATTTTAAAAAATTTTGAGGGTTTTTATTTTATAGTTTTTTAAATTTTTATTGTGTTTTCACTGTAATGCATAGATGTGTCAATTAATAATGATATTGAAGGATAAGTAGTTCTTAAGATGTATTAGACCATAATTAAGTATGCACATCACTATTCCTAGGTAGGATAGTTTATACATGTAAAACTTTTCAGACAATCTATATAGTTGTTAAAAGAAATTTAACTTTAATGTACTATTTTTTATAAATTATATTTAATGTGAATCCACCATATAATTTGACTGTTGTCATCATAATATTAATACGTTGATTGATTGACTATATAGCTATATAAACTATAATTACTTTTACTTTCTCATAGGAACTAATATTTGGCAATGAATAATTTAAATTATTATTTTTAAATTTAATATAAAAAGAAGCTCTAATAATATTTATTTATTTACCTACATGATAATACAATATTAATTCCTATTTTTCTTGAGATTTATTCCATATTTACACGTATCAAATTAATAACTAAAATAATAATTATTTATGCTTAAATTAGGACGATTGTAGTTGTTTACTCACTATGAAATTTTTATAAAGATATATATCTTACTTTCTATAGCTATCTTTACTGTCATATATATTTTATAAATTAATTGTTAATTTGATATAATAAATTACTTTCCTTTGTAGAAATTTATTCTTTGACTTTTGGATTATGTAATCACTATATCACTATCCTAGCGTAGAAAGAACCTTACTCTAAATGGCTCTAAGCCAATGTTTGAGTTGTACTGAAGTATATGCTATATTTCTACTATGTGTATATATTTTTTTAAGAAAATTATGTCAACACTTTTTAAATAAAAAGAATATTCTAACATCTGATATTATAAAAACTAATTATATCCAATTGAGTGATTAGTAAAAGAGAACTCACATCATAAAACCATGAATAATAAGATAAAGAGGAAAGGTAATGGTATTGCTAACAATACTACCAATAGCAAACTACAATGTAAAGTTAACATATTTTGTGGAGCCTAACTACTAGCTATAAGCATCGAAGTTTCTATATATATACTTTATAATTTATTAAAAAGTGTCATATAATCTTATATAATAAAATTAATTTACTACTAAATAGTAATAATGTTGTAATAATATTGTTATTAGGAAAAATTCTTCATGAACCAGTATGTTCTTTACGATATATAAGTTATGTACCCTAAACTCTTGTGTCTTTTATAAAACCAAAAAGTTTGAATACGAGCATCTAATATTTTCTCTCACAACAGAAAAATCCATTTAGCAAATGTGGATTTTCAGATGAGTTATATGTCTTATATACAATACAATTGTCCTAGGCGAGTGCATTATGATAGCATTTTTCATTCACATTATTCAGGGTAAGATTAGATAGGGATCTTGCATCAAAGAAAAAAGAATTTTTTATATTTAGAGCACATGACGACATATTTGCTCTAATTTTGTAAGAAAATAATTCTTCATATTTTTAGTTTTACTTCTATAATACTGAGAATGGGCTATAAAGTTGAATGAGAATATTAGACAATGTAAATGTGAGTTAAACCACAACTAAAAGTTAATGTGAATATGATCACAAGTAAAAGTTTAATGGACATGTTGTAAGTAAATTCATATGCAAAATTTATTTACGAATTGAATGATCACCCATCTTTTGAAGACTTTAAGATACTAATAAACAGAGATGTTGTACTAGATCAATGTGTTTATAACTCACAAATAATAGATTACGTGGTCACAATCTGTGTTGAAGGAAACAATGATAATATTTTATTTGAGAGAGAGATTATTGAGTTAAAGATCAATTCTACCAATTTTTTATTATTCTATTTTATCAATTTAAATAATCATGATATACAACCACATGTATTGCACGTACATCTTAACTAATATTAAATAAAGGGCCTTAACTAGGTTTGGGTTGATTGAGCCACAAATATTCTCATGGCTTCAGAGTATCGACGTTGAGCATATCCTTCCATGAGCTCATCTCCGCTCTTCGATCTGCGGCCATGTTCTCTACCATCAACAACGCGCTCTCTGCCTGCTTCACTCATCGTCGATAAACTCTGTCAAAACTATTTTTTCAGATCTCAATCAGATCTCCTAATTTTGTCAACATGTTGACCACCTTGATAACAATTGTGACGCCACATTTCTCTCATGGCGTGTCATCCACCTCGACGACAGCCCGAATAGTATCCTCGTCATCTTCCTCTATGGCTACTTCCTCTCTATTCTCTGAACCCCCGACTCCACCTTTCCTCATCCCTCACAATCCATCACTCCACCCTCATGGCCACCAGCTATACCTACAATCCCTTCCTTTCCCTTGTTCGACATTGATCAGATTGCCAGGGTTTGTATGGATTTACTCTTTCTGGAGGTTTCAACATAGGTGCACTGAACACATGCGCCTCGTTTAATTCTCCTATGCATATTCCATATGTGCCTACTGCTGCAAATGTGACAAATCTCGTAGCTGTTAAATTTTCTACAGTAGATGACTATTTGATGTGGAAAGCACAGTTCATGGCATTACTTGTCTCTCATAACTTGCTGAGCCTTATTGATGGATCATCTCCTTCGCCACAGATGTACCTTGATGCTACAATAAATCAACAACTTAACCCACATTATGCTGCTTGGCTTCACGTTGATTAGAGTCTACATTCTTGTTTGTTTGCTACTCTCTCTCGAGAAATTTTAGTTGAAGTTCATGAACTTGCCCACTCCTATCAGATTTAGGAGCGTCTTCAGAACCGCTTCCTCATCAACAGTCTTGCTCAGGCTATGGAACTCAAACATTAACCACCATGAAGAAGAAGGATAGACAATCTATGGAGACTTACTTGCGTGATATCGATGTGATAGCAGAATCATTTGTAGCAATTAATTCCCCTTTAATTGACTAGAATCTTGTGCAGTAAACACTAGTTGGGTTGGCTAGTGACTACGATGCTTTGATCACTACAGTCAGTTACTTTGGTGGTTTGATCACATTTGATAGTCTTTGCTCAAAATTAATTTTACATGAACAATAACTTCGTCAACAAAAAGGACAAGACTTTGATGTTTTCGTGCACTCCGCCTTTGCCACTAGGACATCCATTATTAGAGGTCCGGATACCTTGGCATCATCCTGCACGCTCTCGGCCAGTGCTGATCGTGGATCTACCTTAGCTTCTTGTGGTCATAATCAATGGCAAGGTGGATGTTGATGAAGTCATGGAGGTACATGACACAACTATAGGGCTCGTGGCAGGTTTGGCTATCCGTTTCCTACCAACAACAACAATCATCAATATACTATGTAAAATAAATTATAACAGGTATAGAATTCAGATCTGAGCAAGAGGGATCTTGCCTCTGGTTCGTCGAACGAATCGACGTCGACGTACGGATCGGATCTGACGTTGGTGGAACGCGACGGCGAGCTCCGATCAGCGGCTCAGGAGGTCGGAGGCGGCTGCTGACTGAGCGGCGGCAAGGCTGGTGGTCAGGGGTGCAGGCGGCGGCGGTCAGGGAGGAGGAACTCGCGGGGCTGCAGGAGGCGGGTGCAGGCTGCGGGTTCAGTGCGGTTCTGGGTAAGGGTTGTCGACGTCGAGCTCGGAAGGTAGAGATGAGGCGGCGGTAGGCGGGGTGGACAGGGGTCGGCGCACTTGGGTTCGTGGGTCGAAGGCGGGGACGAGCGCGACTTGGCTGGGCGGTGAGCGGCGGGTTTGGGGTTTGCCGGCAGCGAAGCGGCAGCAAGGCTGGGGTCGACGGGGAAGAGCGGCGGAGGTAAGTGCGGAGAGGCTGTCGTCGGCTCGGGGAGAGGAGCGGCGGTGGTCGGAGGCGAACTCCGACAGAGTGGCTGGGGCGCGGGTTCGAGCTCGGGTGTGGGGTGAGGGAATTAATGAAGAGAGAGAATAAGGTATGAGAGATATTATGGGATTTGAAAAAGATTGGAGAGCGAGGGTGTATTATTGGGGAGAGAAAATCAAGTGGGTGTAAAAGGTAGGATTAAACGTGATTTTGGAATTGATTGAGAAATAAATTAGGGAAAAATATGGAAGGAATTCAAATGGGAGGAAATTAAGAGAGGTAAAAATTATGGCATATATTTGCAAGATATTCAGAATAATAATATTAATAAATAATTAACAACTACATTTTCGTATATTTGTATATGTACTAATGTACTAAGCTCAAATTTACATAAAAAATTATTAATAGTATCAATAGTTAAAATAATTATTTAAAATATTCATTACAACTATAAATTAATATTTCACAGAATTAATAATTTCAGGACTATATATTTTATTTATTTATTTATTTTTAAAAACTCATAACATTCCAGAAATTGAGAAAAATATTAATAAAATAAAGTTTAATATTTTAAATACTAGTAAAATTTATTTAAATACGTATCAAAAATTACGGTTGTTACAAGTTGTTTGCCAGCTTTGCTTTTCTCCATGTCACTTAGCACCTTCATGTCCTCGATTCTTTCCTTCTCATGCATCTAGTTCTTCTCACAACTCATCTACACCATCGTTTGCTGCTTTATCAACTAGTGATGCAAATGATGCAATGTGGTATCTTGATTCAGCTAAGTCTACCCATATGATACCATCTGAAGGTATATTATATTATCTTATCCTTCCTCTTATACTGGTCAAACTCAAGTACTAGTAGGAAATGGTAATCTCTTGTCAATTGCTCATGTTGGTGACGTGCACTTAAATTCTTCTGCCAAATCACTAAATTTAAAAAAAATTTACCATGTTCCCAATTTAAAACAAAATCTACTCTGTACAAAAATTATGTGAGGACAACAATTGCACTATTAATTTTGATTCCTCTTTTATGCATGTTAAGGACAAGACAACGGGGAAGGTTCTTCTGTAGGGTACCAGTAGAAACGGTGTCTACCATCTTTATCCATGTGTCCATTCTCTACCTGCTTCAGCCTTTGTTGCATTACGAGACTCTGCCAACATTTGGCATTATCATTTAGGTCACTATGACAATAGGATTCTTGAGAAGCTTCAGTCTAAAAAGACTATTGTTTTGGTCAGTAGCTTTGTGAATAATTGTACTTGTTTTAAACTTGGCAAACCTCATCAATTACCCTTTAGTGATGCTGAACACAGTTATAATACTCCTCTTTATTTGATTCATTTTGATGTTTGGCAATCGCCAGTACTATCTAATCTTGGTTATCGATATTATGTTTGCTTTATTGATGATTGTACTCGTTTTACTTGGATTTATCCCATGAAGTACAAATCAGAAGTTTTTCACCATTTTGGAATTTTTCATAATTTGGTTGAAAACCTTTTTGATCACAAAATCGAAATGTTTCAAAGTGATGAGGGCGAAAAATTTGACAACACCTCTTTCAAGAAATATTTTTTAGAACGTGGTACATATTTTCGTAAATCCTACCCACATACACCCTAGCAAAATGACGTCGTTGAGAGAAAACATCGATAAATTGTTAAGATGGCTCGTACCTTACTAATTGATGTGAGTCTGCCCTCTCAATATTGGGTTGATGCTGCGTACA
Source organism: Asparagus kiusianus (assembly GCA_022839385.1). Taxonomy (NCBI): domain Eukaryota; kingdom Viridiplantae; phylum Streptophyta; class Magnoliopsida; order Asparagales; family Asparagaceae; genus Asparagus; species Asparagus kiusianus. The sequence continues at coordinate 11,377 of BQKN01062856.1, read as the reverse complement.
ATGCTATTTTTGTTATTAACCGTTTACCAACAAATATTTTAAATGGAATTTCTCCATTTGAAAAACTCTTCAATAAGGTTCCAGATTATAAATTTCTTTGGATATTTGGATGTGAACGTTTTCCCAATTTGACTGCCCAAATCGACCATAAACTACAATCCAGATTCAAATGATGTATATTCCTCGGTTATGCTCCACACTATAAAGGTTGTCGTTGTCTTGATGTTTCCACTGCTCAAGTGTACGTTAGTAGACATGTCCAATTTCATGAAATGATCTTTCTTATGCATAGTTAGTCACTCATAAATCTCAAGATACATCACCTTTCTTGTTTGTCACAACCTCCTCGCTGGACTCTACTTCACCTAGGCCTCACATACCCGAGCCACCTCTTTCTCCTCACCCGATTGACCCCCACCTATTTCATAGCCTACTAATTCACTATCTTCAACCTCTTCTCATATCAACCCCCTATAAATCGGGCCACATCAAGACACAAATCCGACCAGGGCGCCTCCGAACACTTCATCATTGTCTGCAAGTCATCCACCTATAGGTATACCTTCAGCGGTCTCATCACCTTCTTCTCAACCTCTACTCTTCCTTACAAGTTCGGCCTCCACTTCCATGACTGCCCCTCTGTTAGACCCTAGAGGGGGGTGATTAGGGTCTTATGCTAATCTAATCTGATTTTATGCTAATTAAAACTAATTCAAATATTATTCTTGTAAGATAGATATACAATATGATATGAGCAAGAATATGCAATATGATCAAAGAGATATATCCTAGCAAAGAGGTATATGATAAAATATATGCAAGGATATATAAACACATGCAAGGGTGAAATAAACATAAACAAGATAAGAGTGATAGTGTAAATAAACAATGCAAACACACAATATGATCACGAAGTTCGGACCTTCTGTCCTACGTCTCCGCTCTCCACTCCCGGGGAGAAATCCACTATCACAACCGGGTTTTCTACGCTTACCCGAATAATGTTTACACCTCACACTCAGTTTTCTAGCTAACTGAAAACTTTACAACTACACACTTGCAATCACACTCTACACCCTCTATGTGTTGGCCTAGTCCGTATCCACCTCCTCAAGTGCTCGGATGCAACCTCTTCCTAGGTTCGTCAACCGACGCTACTCCTATTGGATTCGACACCGTCTCTCATCACACACTACTCTCGGTGTACAAGTGTATTGCAAGTGATACTCACAATATAAGTTCAAATACAATGTTTTGTTCTCTATAATGAATGAGAACACAATGTAGCTCACTCTTAATGGTACACTCCCCACAACCCAAATATACAATATGTGTAAAATACTAAAGCTCAATGGTTGTATGTGCAAACAATGAGAAACAACAAAAGCAAATATAAACTCAATATAAATCTAGCTTAATGAAGATAATAATCAATGACAAATATAAATGCAAAGCTAGAATTGAGTTTAGAAAAACTTCTCTAGAACAAGAGAGATGGAGATATGAAATTGAAAGCTCAAACCCAAGTTGATTTCCTCTTCTTGTGAAACAATCTTCACAAACCCAATTTTATAAACAAACACTTAAACAAACTTAAACCCTTATAAAAACTTGTTTAAAACATCTTTTGATTATAGAAAATAGTTATGGCAAAGGGTATATATAGGGAAGAAGAAAACAACCCAAAAAACCCAAAAACCCACTAAAAACTAAAATCAGCAAGTTACAGTTACTATTCAACGGTAACTTCGGCGGTCGACCGTGGCGGTCGACCGCGAGAAAAAAACTACAAAATTGGTCTCTGGACTGCTGACGGTCAACCGTGGTAGTCGATCGTACTGTAGCACGGTCGACCGTGGCGATCGATCGCACTTTTCCAGATTTTGACAGATGCTGGAATTTTGTGTATCTGACTTTATAAAATCAATTAAAAATAGTAATTTAACTCCAAAAATCATGAAATTTAAGAGAAGGTTTTAGACATGTAAATAAACATGTTAGAAAAAGAATTTCTAAAATATCACTTCCCAGTTGAGAGAAATAATTGTTTGAACACAGATATACAGTTTCTAAAAAAAAACTGCTGAAAACATGTTTATGTAAATTCAATTGAAAATAACAAAACAACTCCAAAATTAGTAAAACCTGAGAAAATATTTGTATATATGATGATAAATATGTAAACGAAGAAATTTTTCAAATTGTATTTTCTAATTGTGAAAACGCATCTGTTTTGTAAAAACATGCACGAACATGAGCTTATTTAAAACTTGATTTTGTAAATTTAAATAAACATAACAAATTAATTTTAAAATTTATAGAACTTTAGGAAACATTTATAAACATGAAATTGAATATGTTAGAAAAAGAATTTCTCAAAATTGAATTTCTCATTATTGAAAACTCATGTATTTTGCAAGTGTATTCAAAACATAAAAATGTGATATACATAAAATTTGATGTTTTAACATAAACAATATTTTGAAACTCTATGAAATGATTTTATAGACTTAATAAAATGTGTATACAATGATTGTTAAGTCCATAAACCAAAACTTATGTATATATATATAACTATATATATAAAAACCAAATACGTGTGTGTATATATGATTGAGTTAAAGTACTAACACACATAACATAAAACCTAAACTAAATATACCCAAGCTTGATTGATCTTCGATGTAGCTCAACTTGGTACTCTTGCGGATGAAGCTGGAACTTGGATTTTCAATTTGAATTGCATAGGCTTCACTCCATAATTTCGCCAACCTCCATTTGATAAGATCGTGAATGCTCGATTACATCCATCCTCCAACATGTTGTTTGTCTATAATAAATAGAATTATACAAATACTAGACAAACAACATTAAAAATAAATTGTTTGTTAAACATCATCAAAATAAGAAGGCCAACACCCTCCTCCTCTTCTAGTCATAATTCTATGCAGACACAGTCCAAATATGGTATTGTTAAACCTCGTCACTTGCTTTCCTTATCCACTCTTTCAACTAAGCTTGAACCCACCAGTTTTATATCTGCATCAAAACAAGTGAAATGATAAACTGTTTTGGCTGAAGAATTTTATTCACTCATTCATAATAACACTTGGCAATTGATATCATTTGATGAAAGGAAAAATTTGGTCGGTTGTAAGTGGATATATAAGATAAAATACAATCCTGAGGGGTCTGCTGAGCGGTACAAAGCTCGATTAGTTGTCCAAGGTTTTCATCACCAACCCACTATTGATTTTCATGACACTTTCAGTCCTATGAACAAATCAACCACCATTCACATTATTCTCTCCTTAGCTATTTCTTGTGGTTGGGTTGTCCGTCAGTTTGATGTCAAAAACGCTTTTCTCCATGTCCTTCTTATTGAAGAGGTATATATGAAACGACCACTTGGTTTTGTTCATCCTTAATTTCTCGACCATGTTTGCAAACTTAACAAAGCTATTATGGCCTAAAACAGGCTCCTCAAGTGTGGTTTCATTGCTTTAGCAGTTTCTAGTTTGTCTTGGTTTTCGCTCTAGCCAATTTGATAGTTCTATGTTCATACATCGCTCGGGTTCTCAAATCATCATACTCCTTTTATATGTTATATGTTGATGATATTATACTTAATGGCAAATCCTCATACTCATTATTTTGATTATTCAATGAGTTGTCATCACAATTTTCGATGAAAGACCTTGGAGGCCTTCATTATATCTTGGGTGTTCAAGTTAAAAGAACATCTGCATATCTATTCTTGTCTCAACATATGTACATTCATGATCTTCTTCATAAATTTCATCTCCATACTTCCAAACCTGTTCGAACGCCCATTGTATCAAAGACCTCATCATCCACATATCTATTCTTGTCTCAACATATGTACATTCATGATCTCCTTCATAAATTTCATCTCCATACTTCCAAACTTGTTCGAACGCCCATTGTATCAAAGACCTCATCATCCACATATCTATTCTTGTCTCAACATATGTACATTCATGATCTCCTTCATAAATTTCATCTCCATACTTCCAAACCTGTTCGAATGCCCATTGTATCAAAGACCTCATCATCCATTAATGATGGTGAATTATTGGCAGATGCATCTGAATTTCGAGGTATGGTAGGTGCTTCATAATATCTTACATTAATGAGGCCTGATATTGCTTTTGTGGTTCATGTTGTTTCACGATTTATGCATGTCCCTCACACTACTCATCTACATGCTGTAAAAAGGATTTACAGGTACTTACAGGGTACACCAGATCATGGCCTTCATCTACGCAACTCACGTGGATCCTCTCTTATTGTTGCCTTTTCAGATGCAAGTTGGGTTGGTTGTCCAGATAGTTCCAGATCCACTACCGATTATGTAATATTTTTGGGCAACAATTTGATTTCATGATGGTCGAAGAAACAACAAATTGTGCCAAAAGTCCTCCACTGAGGCTGAGTATTGTGCATTGGTGTAAAATTTGACTGAGACAATTTGGATACGTTCTCTCTTAGCTGAGTTTGGTTTGGTCATAACAAAACCAACAAAACTTTTGTATGATAACGTTAGTGCTACGTACATCAAGGCTAATCTAGTCCTTCATGAGCATATTAAAGTTGATTACTATTTTGTTCGCGAGAGGGTTGCTCATGGTGATTTACTTGTTCGTTATGTTCCTACACGACAGCAACTCATGGATATTTTCACCAAATGCTTATTGGCTCATCACTTTCTGGATTTGAATTCCAATCTATCAGTTAAACCTTCCCTCCTAATTCGGGGGAGGGGGGGTAACAGAGCACATGAAGGGTGCATATGTAATACTTGTATCTTGAAACCCTTTTTTTGTAAATTTCCCATCATTGTACATATTGAATACACGGCCTCAACTAGGGTTAGGTTGATTGAGCCACAAATATTCTCATCATTGTTCAATAGAGGATTTAAATCACCTTTTTCTTAGTAGCTAGCTAGACAATGGAAAATTCATTCTTTATTCATAATTTATCTATACTTTGTGAACATGAATGGTCATCGTTCATCCTAACATGTGCTAATTATTATAATCAGAACTTCAAGGGTTATATTGGAACGGATGATACACGCTAGACAAAATGGATTAATAACAATCGTTTCATTATCCTGTTCCCATAAAATCAAGCAAACCAAGTAAAACCTTCACTAGTTATGGCAACTTATGACAACCAAAGTCAAACCAATAATCCATGGGTGGCTCTAATTAATTGAGTGACTAAGAGTTCGTACGTAATCACTCTGCTATCAACAGTGACCCACAGAATGGCCCCCTAAAATGTGACCCTCCACAGCCTCCGCTCTCATACTCGCTTCAAGAGATCGTAATGGTTTTGTATGTTATGGGTTTTCACCCAATATGGTGCCATTTGTGATATTTAGTTGCATGTAAAAGAGTCCAAAAAAAAGTCTACCAAAAGTTCTACGCTTGACTGTATCTGCACGTGCAAATACTCCTTTCGATCAAACACACAACCTTCATTTATGCGATATTTATGTAATATATATACAAATATAAGTAGATAGAAACACTTGCCTATCCATTTTTTATTTGTTATATTTGTTTTTAGACTTGTGCAATATGTTAATGGTTTTTGAGATATGTGAATTGTTTGCATCACATGTTAGCATAAATCACAATGCACACATTTCAAAGATACTATTTATATCTTGCACAAATCTCAAAATAAATCTAATCGATAAAAATTTGATAAATAAGTACCCCTCTCCACTTAAGTTTATAGGACCTTTATATATATATATATATATATATATATATATATATATATATATATATATAATATAAGA
>BQKN01062855.1:58717-89063 GCA_022839385.1 Asparagus kiusianus | reverse complement strand
GACAGCGCGTTGCATCAAAAGTCAATACGTGGCGACAAAAGTCAACGTGTGGCGACGAAAAGTCAACGCACGATGATTCTAAACCCTCGGGGAAACGGCGGTCAACGCGTAACCCTAGGTCAACGCCGGTCAGCGCGTTGCGACAAAAGTCAACACGCGGCGACAAAAGTCAACGCGTGGCGACAAAAGTCAACACGTGGCGACAAAAGTCAACACATGGCGACAAAAGTCAACCCATGCGGATTTGAAACCCTAGGGTGGACGCCGGTCAACGCGTAACCCTAGGTCAACGCCGGTCAGCACGTTACAACACAAGTCAACCTATGGCGAATCAAAACCCTAGGATGGACGCCGGTCAACGCGTAACCCTAGGTCAACGCCGGTCAGCGCGTTGCGACAAAAGTCAACGCGTGGCGATAAAAGTCAACGCGTGACGACAAAAGTAAACCCATGCGGATTTGAAACCCTAGGGTAGACGCCGATCAACGCGTAACCCTAGGTCAACGCTGGTCAGCGCGTTGCGACAAAAGTCATCACGCAGCGACAAAAGTCAACGCGTGACGACAAAAGTCAACCCAGGCGGATTTGAAACCCTGGGATAGACGCCAGTCAACGTGTAACCCTGGGTCAACGCCATTCAGCGCGTTGCATCAAAAGTCAACGCCAATCAGTGCGGTGCGACAAAAAGTCAACCTGCAGCGATCCGAAACCCCAAGTCAGCACGATGTGACAGGGATAGTAAGTTCAAAAGTCAACCGAATGACACGAGCCAAACTCAACTCACCAGCTTTAGACTCGAGACTCCGACGACGGCCAGGCGATAAATGTAGCGCCGGAACAACTTCGGTTATTCGACAAAGCACCGGATAAACCGAAAATCGAAGGAGCCGAGAGTTGAAGCGAACCACAGGTCCTTTATGCCGACTGAAGGCTGGACCAATCATATCCAAAGTATTCCGGTCTCTTCTATAAAAGAAACGAGTCCGAAACACTTTGGAGGGGGTATCTGTAGGCATCAAAAATTGCCGATAGGTCCCCGCAAGCAGCTCAGTGTTAACGAATGACGATGAACGTCACTACCCGGTTCACAAGAGTTCAATTGACGTCGGTGAGCGCCTGAAGTGAACCGACGGACTACGTGAGCCGTCAGAATCTCAGAACAACGGGGATACAGACTGACCGGAAACCCCGTGATCACTACAAACGGACCAACGCCCGTCGTGTCCCACTCGCCCCACTGATAACCCAACCATCGGGATCTACAGAGCTCTTCGTTAGAATTCCAACGCATCCGAAATCAAACAGATACAAGTTCGGACGAAAAGTCAACAGTGGAACAACGACGGACAGTCTCGGACTGAACCGAGGCACCCGGTGGTGTCCCGGCTAGGTCGAAACACCCGAGGGGTGTCTTGGCCTGGCCAAGACGCCCCGGGGGTGTCTCAAGTTGTTTAGAACGGCGAAATGCTTTTTGGGGGTGTCTCAAGTTGGTTAGAACGGCGAAATGCTTTTTGGGGGTGTCTCAAGGCGTTTTACACGCCGAAATGCTTTTTGGGCAGCCCCTAGGGCCTCCTCTTGCCTATAAATAGGACCCTTGGGCCTCATTTTTGTAGATCTAGAATTTTGGAGAGCATAGGCGAAGCCCTGCTGCAGCGACGAGTGATCGAGCCCTCTACAGCAAAGGAGTCTTCTTCTTCATTCCCCTCTCTATTTCCCTTAGTGTTGCCCCTTAGCGGTGATACTAAGAAGAGCTAGTGTCTTATTTTAGCCGAGATATACGCTTTAAACTTCTAGATCTCACGCGGATCGACGAAGTTCTGTTTCTATATCCCTTCAAGGATAGACGAAACTCTGCCGGATTCTTCCGGAACGGATCTGATCGACCGGTGGTCCACGGATATCAACATCCCCGTCACAGGCAAAAGACCCACGCAAGCGAGACCGCACCAAAACGGGATCTCGTGTTTATTTTTGATAAAGTTGTAATCTTTGTTTTATTGCACAAGTAGATCTTATAAAAAGATCGACTTTTCATTTGATTTTGTTGTAACGCTTGATGTTGTAACAGATTCGAAAGCAATGAAAACAGCAACTTTTCCCGAAAACAGTAGATATAAAGAAAAGATGAATTCTAAATTAACGGTGATAAAAGAAAAATGCTAATCATAGAGATCAAGATAATGTCCATCACCGATCACACAAGCGTATTATTATTATTTTAGACACTATTTGAATTAAAGAAGAATATTTTCATGTATATAAATCGATTCCCCGTAAACCATCCCGGGAATACGACTTCAAGTCAAGTATTGGCCCTTTGGTCCTTGTATATATATAACTATGGATATCAGTAATGTACATGTGCCCGTTTATATACATGTTATATTCTTCGTCCAATTCCCCTTTATAAATCCCATATTTTCTGTTTAATCTAAGTGACTGTGCATGAAATGTTGTGCACTAACCACAGAGTTACTGTGGAACGACTTTCGTAAAATTATGAAAGATAACCGTGACCCAGAACATTTCTAATTAAGAGGTATGTATCGTCTAGTCGATGCTATAATAGTAATAGCTAAGGAAAAAACCTCAAATCGGGATATCGATATCTAGGGCATATCCATGCTATGAAAGGCACACTTATAAATCATTGTTTTTGACGGAAGTCGTCTTCATACACAATCTATCCTATTTGATGACATTATTGATCAACACGGATTACAACCACACAATCTATTCAGAGTATAACAAGGTACACAAAATGAGCTAACTAGTTCACTAAAATGATATAAGTTTAAAAACCGGTAAGGGAACTAATATTTTGAATGACAAAAAAGACATGACCCATTTGAAAAAATTTTCAGGGTAACAAATCTAAGTTTTAGGGAACCCAAAAACTATATGGGAAAAAATGAATGGTCCAAGGATTGAACCACAAACCATTGCACAAAACACAACCCACCTAACCACTTTGCCCTAAAGCTTTGTGGTGTACATGCTACTATCTAATATTTAATAATCATACCAATGAGGAAATATCTACATATATGACCATAACTAGCTGTAAACTGAAAGAAATAAGAAACCAATGATAGAAACAATTTGGTCATAGAGTTTTTATTTATTTATAGCTCATGCCATCAAACTATTTACTTCTCATGCCATCTTCTTTCTTTGAGTGGCATAAACTTCAACCTATCTACTAAAACAACTAAAACATAGATAAAACTATCACATACAAATACTTCTATGCTAAAGATTTTTAAAATTATATACAATAAATTAATCAAATTAATAACATATGTATAATAAACTAATCAAATTAATATCATATTAATTAATGTACAGTGTACTAATCAGATTGATAACTTACAAATATTATAATCATGAAAAAATATAACGAGTGAAAGAAAAAAATGCTTGCACAAAGGAAAATCATAAAAATAAAAATAAAAATAAAAATAATGAAAATAATAATATTTGAGGAAAAGAATGCTTGCCGATTTGTCGAAGAAAAGACTATGAACCCCGTCCCAAATAAAAAATCCAAATCTCGTTCCTCTCCTCCTCTTGTTCTCTCCTCCTCTTGTTCTTGGTTGGGTTTTTCTTTTTTCTTTTTGTTTTATTTTTCCTGCCATTTTGGAATAGAGATGGGGAGAAGAGGGGATTAGTTTATATAGGAAAAGATGGAGTGGAGAATTCCTAAGACTAAGGAAGTTTAATTAGTGGTAAACGAGTAGTTGCAAATAAAGAAACTATAGAGGATCTCAGGTTTGGATTTTAGGAGATCAAATCATGAAGTTTGTTGGGGAAATATTTCCTGAAAAATTAAAAAATCTCATGATCCCACAACCTCACAAAAGAATCTGCAGAAGATGGATATGGGCTTTCTAGGTTAACACTAATGAGCCTTTAATTGGTTTGTTTTTGTTTTTTCCCCTCAATTCCCACATGATGTGGGCCTCCTATATGAAACCTGGAATATTTAATCAACTTAAATAATTGATTTGCAACTAAAAAAAGATTATTACATCCTACCCACCTAAGAAAAATAAATTTCATCCTCAAAATTTATTCGGCTATATGAAGAATTAAAAGTTAACTGTAGCAAAGAGATGTGGATAGCATTGATGAATATCATCATCTCGCTCCCAGGTTGCCTCACCAGGTCCATGATGTTCCCAAGATACCAAGACAAGTGGAATAGTTCTATTCTTGAGGACCTTCTCTTGTCTATCCAAAATAGCCATCGGTTGCTCTTCATACAATAGATTTGTCCCAACCTAAAGTTCTGTGATGTCTAGGATGTGAGTCTTATCTCGCATATATCTTTGAAGCTATGATACCATCATGCACTCCCTCCAACAATGGAGGCAAAGCTAGCCGGTATGCCACATCTCCTACCCTCTCCAATATCTCAAATGGATCGATGAAACATGGACTAAGCTTCCTGTGGTTGCCAAATCTGATAACTCCCCTAGTTTAGGATATCCTTAAGAAAACATGCTCTCCAACCTGAAACTGTGGAGGTCTCCTCTTAGCATCAGCCTAGCTCTTCTGTCTATCCTGAGCTGATCTAAGACACTCCCGTATTGCCTTTATCTTATCTACTGTCTGCACTATCATCTCAGGACCTAAAAGACGTTGACGTTGCTCTCCCAAGTCATCCTAACATGTAGAAGATCTATATTTTCTTCCATACAATGCCTCATAAGGTGCCATGTGGATGTCGGCCTGATAACTGTTATTATAAGAAAACTCCACCAAGTGTAAGTGGTCTTTCCGAGAGCCCTTAAAATCTAGCATGCATGCCCATAACATGTACTCCAAAATCTGTATAGTCCTCTCTGATTGTCCATCTGTTTGAGGGTGGTAAGATGTACTGTAACTCAGTCTAGTTTTAAGAAACTACTGCAAGCTCCTCCAAAAATGTGATAAAAATCGGGTGTCTCTATCAGAAACAATGTTAACCAGTACCCCATGCAAGCGTACTATCTCTCTCATGTACAGCTCCGCTAAACTCTCCGTCGTCTGTCCAACTCGAAATGGCATGAAATGAGCCAACTTGGTGAGTTGGTCTACTACTACCCATACTATGTTGTTTCCCTTTTGGCTCCTTGGCAGAGCTGTGACAAAATCCATCGTAACATGTTCTTCCACTCGGGAATAGGAAGGGGCTGCAATAACCCGGATGTCCTCTGATGCTCAGCCTTCAACTGCTGACATATTAGGTATTTTGACACAAATAGGCTATCTCCATCTTCATTCCTGGCCACCAGTAATGATCTCTTAAGTCCCGATACATGTTTGTACCTCCTAGATGAATAGAAAGCACTAAACTGTGCGCCTCATCCAATAGCTCTCTTCTAACATCACCCTTAAGCACACACAACCTACCACGGAATCACAAGGATCCATCCTCATGTATCTGTAGATCAGTTCTCTCTCCAGACTCCACTTGTTTCTTAAATTTTTGGTACCGAGCATCCTCGAATTGGGTAACCTTGATCCGGTCCACCAGAGTTGACTGTAACTATAAACTCATCAACTGTCTCCCTGCTCTAGATAATATAATCTCCATATTCATCCTCTAGAACTCAGTTAGCAACTCCCGTTGTCTGGTGAGTCTCATCGCTACAAGCTTCCTGCTCAAATGATCTGGGTGATATTGTAAATCAAGATCGTAATCCTCCATAAGCTCCAACTACCTACACTATCTCATGTTGAGCTCCTTCTGAGTGAAGATATACTTTAAACTTTTATGATTTGTGTACACTTCCATTCTCTGCCCTAAAAGATAGTGCCGCTATAGCTTTAATGCAAAAATAACCGCCGCCAATTCTAGATCATGAACCGGATAGTTCCTCTCATGTGTCTTCAGTTGTCTAGATGCATAAGCTACTACCTTCCCATGTTGCATCAGAACACAATCTAAACCCAAACCAGAAACATCTGTGTGCACTACAAATACTTCTGACTCATCCGGGATTGTCAAAACTGGTGATATTGTCAACTTGTTCTTCAACTCCTCAAATGCTGCTTGACACTCTTGAGACCATACAAACTTGACCTCCTTCCGAGTCAGCCTAGTAAGTGGTCCTGTAATTTTAGCAAAATCCTTTATGAATTTCCTATAGTATCTAGCCATCCCCAAGAAACTCCGTACTTCTATCACAGATGTAGGCCGATCCAACCTCAACACCGCATCAACCTTCTTCGGGTCTACAGAAATACCTACTCTTGAAATTACGTGCCCTAGAAAGGACACTTGCTCCAGCCAAAACTCACACTTGTTCAATTTTCCATAGTGCTTCTCCTTCCGTAGGATTTCCAACATCGTCCGTAGATTCTTTGCATGATCTTCCTTAGTTTTAGAGTATACAAGAATGTCATTGATGAACACCACCACAAACTGGTCGAGATACTAGGATAACACCTTGTTCATCAAGCTCATAAATATAGATGGAGCATTTGTCACTCCGAATGGCATCACTAGGAACTCATAATGCCCGTATCGTGTACGAAATGCGATCTTGGGTATGTCTTTCTTCCTCACCTTTATCTGATGATAGCCTGACCTGAGGTCCATCTTAGAAAATACCCTAGCTTTTCTGAGATGATCAAAAGGTTATCAATCATGGGAATTGGGTATTTATTTTTTATGGTAACCCGAGTTCACTCCCTGTAGTCAATATATATTCTTTGGCTACCATCTGGCTTTGGCACTAACACTACTGGTACTCCCCATGGTGACGTACTAAGCCTGATAAATTTCTTATCGAGATACTCCTGTACTTGCTTCCGTAACTCCTCTAAATCTGTTATCGGCATCCTATAAGGTGGTTTTAAAATAGGTGCAACCCCTAGAATAAGATTGAAGATGAACTCTATACCTCTATCTGGTGGCAGACCCGACAACTCACCTGGAAAAAAACATCAAGGAACTCCTTGATAGTTTCTGGTATGGGCTTCTACTCTACCTCTCTACAGGTTAATACTCCCTCCATGCCTGCTCCATCACTTTGCTACTACTCATGAATTCAAACTCTAGGTGACCTGGTATCTTAAACACTATGCTTCTGCGTCGGTAGTGGATCATCGCATGGAAGTTGTAGAGCTAATTCATCCCTAAAATAACATCGAACCCGTTAGTGTCAATCACTAACAAGTCTGCAAATAGCTCCATATCACAAACTACCTTTGGGCATTTCTTACACTCCTTACTAGACATTAGCACCCTACTGTCTGTATGGATATTCCAGCTTGCATCTAAACTATCACATGGTATGGTGTGTCGTGCAATGAACTAAGCAGACATAAGAGAATGTGATGTCCCAGAATCAAATAGGGTAAATGCAGGGGCTGAATAAACCAAAATGATACCTGTAACTACATCACCCGATGCATCTGCTTGCTCAATGGTAAGTGTCCGAATATGGCCTTGTCTCTGCTGCTGCTGAGCTTGCTGACCGTAATGCCTTGGGTGTCTTTGCTGATACTGCAGCTGGTATGAATGCTAAAAATGGGGACCTCTCCACTGTCTTTGGCCTTGAAATTGTTGACCCCTCTGGTATCCTCGAAACATCTGCTGCTGCGTGGGAAGTGATGGCCTCAACTATTGTCCATCATGTCTAGTCTGGCCTGCTAGCACTATCTCTCTACCTAAAGCTCCTCCTAAGACTCCTCTACTAGGACAAATGGTGAGTTGATGATCCGCCGCCCCGCATGCAAGGCATAACCCGTTAGCTCTGTGGCAGTCCTTCATCAAGTGCCCTGGCTTGCTGCAAAAATGACAAATCATGCTGGTTGGCTGTGGAGCTGGTCTTGAAGCTCTTGTCGGCTGGCGCTCGGCTGGTGCTCATCCCATCTGAGGGTTCTGCTGGTTGCCTCCCGAGTTTTGTTCTGTAGGGCGCTTGTTTGCCCCTCTCTTCACCGAGTTCATGATCCTAATTAGCTGTTCTGCTTTTCGAGCTGCCTCTAGGACATCCGCATAAGTCTTAACCCCCTTCTGACTGTAAATCTGAGTCTGTATCTAAAAATTTAGGCCTTGTATGAACCTTTGTCCCTTATCAATCTCATTCGACACCATCCCCGGGGCAAACCTGCTGAGCTTAGAAAATTCGGCTGCATACTCATCGACGATGCTAGCTTTATGTCTCAGTGTTACAAATTGTCTCTACATCTCAAGATGAACTATCTTCAGGAAAAATGTCTCTAGGAAACTCTCTCAGAATGTCTCCCACAAAATTGGCTTAGGTAGATTCTCCTCCTCTGCATCCTACCAGGTCCTTTCTACATTAACAAGCTGCACCTGTACAATACCCACTCGGTCTTCGTCGGGTATCTTTTCTACCCTAAATAAGAGGTCCATGGTTTGAAAACCACATCTCTGCCTCATATCCGCCTTCAGTGCTAGCAATGTGTTACGGGTTGAGCTTTCTAAAATCGGACACATTACCCAGCCTTGCAACCTGCTACTGCCCCATCCCTCTGACGATTATGAGAAACCAACTCCCTAATCGCTTCTACAAGATCGGCCTGATTGACTTGGCATCTCTCAGGGACAACTGGAGTAGGGGGTCGACGCTTTGGGACCATAGTGATCACCTGAAATGAGATTGGCCAAGATTAATACTTGAGAATCAGGGTAATAGGGAGTCAAAGGACGTATTTCTGAAAAGGAAAGAACTTATTCTATACATGCTCTATTTTTGGCTCAATCTTAGTTTTACTTCTATACAGGATGAGACAACAATTCCTAAACCTAGGCTCTGATATCAATAAAAATCTTGTCACGCCCCGGTTCCAAAGCGTAATAGTTTGGAATATGACTCGGCCGTCAATGTAACCATACATTCACATTCACACCTCTGGATCATCTTGTATATTAATATAAAGCCAAAACTACACCATAGAGTATGTAACCAAGATAATAAAAGAAATGTATAGATGAAGAAATTTCCAAAGGAACAGAGTCCGAATACGAGTTCACAACTATCCACCATGGAAAAGAGTCAAGAAAATTTTTACATCATAGTCTAGAAAAGTCACATGTGACTCAAGAGAAAGCCTAAACCAAATAACTACCTAAAACGACTGAACTGGAGAACTGATAGAATGAACGGTGATCACTACCGTTGAGCCTGCTCCTCGAAATACTCTCGATCCTGCGAAGAAAGAACAGTCCCCGAGTCTGGGGCACGTAAACCCCAGGGGAGTCAGAATACTCCCAACAAACATGTAAAATGAAGAAATTGTGCTCGTGTAAGTGTATGTGGCAGATATAAAAAAATATGAATTCTAAATTAACAGTGATAAAAAGAAAAATGCTAATCATGGAGATCAAGATAATATCCATCACCGATCACACAAGTGTATTATTATTATTATTTTAGATGTTATTTGAATTAGAGAAGAATATTTTTATGTATATAAATCGGTTCCCCGTAAACCATCTCGATAACATGGTTTCAAGTCAAGTATTAGCCCTTTGGCCCTTGTATATATATAACTCATGATATCAGTAATACGCATGTGCCCGTTTATATACATGTTATATTCTCCTTCCAATTCCCCTTTATAAACCCCATGTTTCTGTTTAATCTAAGTGACTGTGTATGAAATGTTATGCACTAACCATAGAGTTACCGTAGAACGATTTCCGTAAAATTATGAAAGATAATCGTGACCCAAAACATGTCCAATCAAGAGGGATGCATCGTCTAGTCGATGTTATAATAGTAATAGCCAAGGAAAAAACCTCATATCGGGATATCGATATCGAGGGCATAGCCATGCTATGAAAAGAACACTTATAAATCATATTTTTGACGGAAGTCGTCTTCATGCACAGTCTAGCCTATTTGATGATATTACTGATCAACACAGAATACAACCACACAATCTATTTCAGAGTATAACAAAGTACACAAAATGAGCTAACAAGTTCACTAAAATAATATAAGTTAAAAAATCGGTAAGGGAACTAATATTTTGAATGACAAAAAATACATGACCCATTTGAAAGAATTTTTAGGGCAACAAATCTGAATTTTAGAGAACCCAGAAACTATATGGAAAAAAAATGAATGGTCCAAGGATCGAACCACAAACCATTACACAGAACACAACCCACCTAACCACTTTGCCCCAAAGCTTTCTGGTGTACATGCTACTATCCAATATTTAATAATCATACCAATGAGGAAGTATCTACATACATGACCATAACTAGCTGTAAACTGAAAGAAACAAGAAATCAATGATAGAAACAAATTGGTCATAGAGTTTTATTTATTTACAGCTCATGCCATCAAACTATTTACAGCTCATGCCATCTTCTTTCTTTGAGTGACATGAACTTCAACCTAGCTACTAAAACAACTAAAACATAGATAAAACTATCACATACAAATACTTCTATGCTAAAAGATTTTTAAAAATATATACAATAAATTAATCAAATTAATAACGTATGTACAGTAAACTAATCAAATTAATATCATATGTACAGTGAATTAATGTACAGTGTACTAATCATATTGATAGCTTACAAATATTAAAATCATGAAAAAATATAACGAGTGAAAGAAAAAAATGCTTGCACGAAGGATAATAATAATAATATTAATAATAAAAGTAATAATATTTGAGGAAAAGAATGCTTGCCAATTTATCGAAGAAAAGACTATGAACCCCAAGTCCCAAAAGAAAATCCAAATCTCGTTCCTCTCCTCTTGTTCTCGGTTGGGTTTTGCTTTTTCTTTTTTTTTATTTTCTTTTTCCTGCCATTATGGAATTGAGATGGGAGAAGAGGAGATTGGTTTATATAGGAAAAGATTGAGTGGAGAATCCCTAAGATTAAAAAAGTTTAATTAGTGGTAAATGGGTAGTTGCAACAAAAGAAACTACAGAGGATCTCAGGTTTGGATTTTGGGAGATCAAGCCATGAAGTTTGTTGGGGAAATATTTCCAGAAAAATCAAAAAAAAATCTCATGATCCCAAGACCTCACAAATGAATCTGCAGAAGATGGATATGGGCTTTCTAGGTTAACACTAATGGGCCTTTAATTAGTTTGTTTTTGTTTTTGTTTTTTCCCTCAATTCCTACATGATGTGGGTCTCCTATATGAAACCTAGAATATTTAATCAACTTAATCAATTGATTTGCAACTAAAAAAAAGGATTGTTACACATAACATCGACGAGGTATGACGTGTTCGACCTTCCCGGTTTATCTCTTCCAATTGGTCGACTGAAATGAGACCACTTTGGATTTTTAACCTTGTTGTGCTGGGGTTCCTTTTCCTTTTGCTTGGCTACAACTTCCTTCTGTCTAGTAGTTGGTTCTGCTAAGACTCTTCTGAAGGTTTATGGGGTGTTGTGACCACTCCTAGCCTAGCCAATTGATCGAAAGCTTTCAGTTAATTATACTGATATTCATTTCCACTACTAGTGGCGAAGACCGGTTCTTCGTTGGTCATGAAGACTTCGTGCTCATCTTCAGAAAGTGGCAAAGTTGGGATATCTTCGTCGTCTTTCTCCGGAATTGCCAAGGCAGGGCAACAATATTTCCCCTTGCTATTGGATTTTTTCTTAGAAGAGGATCCTATCCATTGCTCATCATTGAGGAGATCCGGATGGACCCAAAGAACCTAGCCGTTAGGGGATGTGTGTGTTACAAGCCCTTTATGGCGTTGTCCATGAGGATCGTCATTAACGGTCTTCATTTCCACCATTGACACGGGCTCTGGTTGGAACAATGAAAGAGGGATAAAGCAGAAGCTGATAGACACAACATTCGCACCCACCTTCTTTTCCTTGGGTTGCTTTGAAGTGATGATGCCAACATCAATCAATGCTTGGATTTTGTCTTTCAGGGCATAACAAGCCATAGTCGGATGATGGATCCTTCTGTGATACGCACTGTATTTTGGGTCTGTAGTCCTCTTTGCTTCTTCCTGATCTGTGATCAGCGGCAACTTGACCTTGTTGTTATCCCAGAGATATTTGAATATAGCAAGAACTTCGTCTTCGTTGAAGGAGTATTCCTTTGGGAATTTTGGCTTCTAAAGTCCTCTGCTACCCTTGAGTGATACGAGTCACCGTGCGAGCACCTTTAATCACGAAATTATCAAAGATGGGTTGAGGAGAAGACAATAGAAAACACAAGATAAATCAATTGGCGAAGGAAAATACCTTCTCTAGATTATGAAGAATAGAAGATTACAAAATCTCTCTCTCCCTCACAACCTCTCTAGAATAAAGAACAATCTCTCTATTCTCTCTAAACCCTAATCGCTTGATTAGAACCTCTCTTTAAAATCCAATCTCATGTTTAGAAACCCTAAACTATCCCTATTTATATGTCTAACAACATGGATGACAATCTTGTAAATAAGCAAGCCCAATGGAACTTGAAAAACACGTAAAAAAGGAATCAGATTCATCCAGGAACGCGATCCGATCAACCGTCCTGCTTGGTTCGGTCGACCGACTAGAGAGAAATTTTTTAACCTTGTAGGCGTGCACATTTTTGGTCGACCGACATTAGTCAATCGGTCGACCTATATGGCCCTGTCGATCAATCGATATCAACCATTCGGTCGACCGACCAAAGCGGATTCTTCCATTTCATGATTCTTCTATTTTTTCCTGCTTTTGACATCTTTCGCCGCTACCAACGACTCCACCCTCGTCTTTATTCTTAAGCTACCCTAAGAATCATCTATCTTCAAGCTCCCATGAAGATCGCTAAGCTCTTGAAGCAGAAAGAAGATACACCTATATCATGGCTTCCCCTTTTAGGAACTTGAAGTCTCGTTCAAGTTAGAACTTCAGCTGTGGGAACTTACGAGCCCCTCCTTTCCTATTGAACCACCTGGATTTACTAAGAACCTAACCTTGACGTCTGATCAGAAACGAATCCTTCGTCCCACGTCTTGTCGTAATCACTTTCCGCTCTAAAATCCTCTTTCAGCATCTCTTCTCTATCAAACCATAAGTCTTCAACATTCGGTAAGATCACTTTGTCATCACCCTCATCGTCCAACAATGGAGGCTTAAACAACTTCAAGTACTCAGCATTAATCACCGAATACATGCCTAAGTAAGGTGGAAAATCAAGCTTGAAGGCGTTGTCACTAATCTGATCAAGAATCCAAAACGGACCATATCGTATAGGCTTTAACTTCTTCCTTTCTCCCTTTAGCCGCTCCTTACTCAACTTTAGCCACACCATGTCACATTTGCCAAAGTTACAAGAAAATCGATGTTGATCATGCTTGGCCTTATACTTAGCTTATGACTTCTTCAATTGAGCTTCAGCAGTAGCATGAATATGTGCAATCTTCTCCAGAAATTGTTGAGCCTGTTGTCGTTCACTCCCTTCCTTATCATCAGTCATAGCTTCACTAGAAAACACGACATCAAACAGACTTAGCAGTAAGAATCCGTAGCACGTCTCAAATGATGACTTTCCCGAAGATTCATGAATAGCTCAATTGAATGCAAACTGAAGATATGGTAAGGTCTCATCCTAAGTCTTGGGATGCCTGGAATTATACCCCTTAACATGTGCACCATAGTCCGGTTGACTACCTTAGTTTGTCCGTCTAATTGTGGATGAAAGGTCATGCTCTTCTTCAATCTAGTGTCCATCAAATTTCACAAAGAATCCCAAAAATACCCTAGAAACCGACTATCCCAATCCAAAATAATCGTATTCGGCAACCCAAAGTGCTTCCATACATGCTCAAAGAATAACTGCGCTTCACCCGCTCCCATCACAGTCCTCTTGCAAGGAATAAAGATCACCATCTTATTGAACCGGTCCACCACAACATGCAAATAGTCATGCCCATGCTTGGTCATTAGCAACCCTCCTAAGAAATCCATATAGATGATCTCCCACGATCTAGAATGCACTGGTAATGGTAGGTACAATCCCCGCTTCCTGTTAGAAGGCTTTGAAATGCAACATAGATTACGCTCTCCAACGTACTTGGTAACATCCTCTAGCATCTTCGGCCAAAAGACATGGCACCGTAGATTGAGAAGCGTCTTCTGGATCCCAAAATACCATTGCACATGCGATGTATGTGCCTCTCTAATCCACTACAACCTATCACCATCCTCCGGAATGCAAAGCGATGTCCCATGATATAACAAACCATCCTCTCCAAGCTCGTACTCCCCACTTCGACCATCCTTCATATGCTCGAACAAACTACTGAAGTCTTTACTGGATGTGCACATCTGCACATGCTTCAAAGGAACCAAGGGCTGAATACATGTCGAAACCAATAAAGCTCTCACTGGAGGTCAAGATAATATATCAGCCAACTTTTTAGTCGCCCCCTTCTTGTACCTAATGATGATGTTGAACGGCATCAAATAGGACATTCACTTCATGTGTCATACCTGCTATAGCTTCGTCTGGACATGTAGGAACTCTAATGGCTTGTGATCCGAGTGCACAACCACCTTCTTACCTAACAAATACACCCTCCAATGCTTGATCGCCTGATAAAGTGCATAAAACTCATTATCAGGTAGGATAGTTCTGAATAGCACCCGTGAACATCTCAGAATGGTACTCCACCGGCTTCCCATCGTATATAACATATAGCGCCCATAGCATATCTAGAAGCGTCGGTCTCTACCTTGAAGGTCCTCTGCAAATTCGTTATTGCTAACACCGATGCCTCTGAGATCTTCCTTTTTAGCAACTGAAAAGCCTCCTCATGCATCCTCCTCCACTTGAACTAGATCTTCGCCTTTGTAAGGCCATGTAAAGGTGTCGCATAAGTCAAAAATGTCGAATGAACTTGCGCAAATACTGGCAAGCCCTAATGAAGCTTCTCACCTTCATCACCATCCTAGGTATCGGCCACTTCGTGATCACTATCATCTTGCTTGGATCTATCCTCCGCTGGCCCTTCCCCATGATGAAGTTAAGATACACCAACTCATCCTTCCCAAATTCATACTTCTTCCCATTGAGCTTCAGTTGTCCATTCTACAGCACTTCAAACACCTTCTCGGCATGAACAAGATGCTCCTCCCAGCTCTTGCTGTACACCAAGATATCATCAAGGTAAACTATCATAAACTTCTCTATTAAAATTCACAACAAATAATTCATGAGTCTCATAAAGATCGCCGGAGCGTTGCATAATCCAAACTGTATCACCAACCACTCGAATAGGCCCTGCTTGGTCTTGAACACAGTCTTCCAAGTGTCCTCCTCCTGAATCCTCACCTGATGATAACCAGACTTCAGATCCAACTTCATAAAAAACCTTATTCCCTCCAACTGGTCCATAAGATCATTGATCCGTAGTAGCGGGTAAAGATTCTTGACCATTATCTTGTTGAGCGTCCGGTAATCCACGCACATGTGTTAGCCTCCATCCGTCTTGGGCACCAACAACACTGGCGACCTGCAAGGTGAACAACTTGGCACTATCACTCCTACCTCTAGAAGCTCCTGAACCTGCTTCTTTATCTCCTTGGACTCCTATACAGATGTGTGGTATAGACCTATATTCGGCAAGGAACTCTCGCCTGTCAGCATAATCTCATGCTCCACACCTTGTCGTGGTGGTAGTCACGTGATCTTTGAAAACAAGTCTGCATACTTAAACTTTAACCTGTCAAGACCTACTCAACTGCTCCTCATAAGGCCTAATAAATAACAATACAATCTTCTTACTTGCAATCACTAGCCTCTTTGTCTGAGTCACCATCACCAAGCTAGTCTCCTATTGAAGAGATGCCGAATAAAATATGAACTGCTCGCCATTCTTCATGAACGTATACTTTTAGGCCCGCCTGTCATAGATAGCGTACCTATCCCACAAATAGGGATTGCCCAGTATAACCTAGAAAATATCCAACGGAACAACATCGCACGTGACCTCGTTAATATACTACTCATGGAGTGGAAATCTGAAAGTGCATTGGTTGATCACACTCAATCCCGCCTGCTTCTAAATCTACCCTACAGGATAGGACTTCAAATGTTTTACTGTCTTCAATGCCAGCTTTTGCACCAAGGCCTTGGATATCAAATTCTTCTAGCTCCCTGGATCAACAATGGCATCAACCAAGCTGGTCTTCACCTGTAACTTAAGAACAAAGAGCTGCTCCCTAGGGTCTTTGTCTTCATTCGTGGCCTGCTTCCCTACCATCAGGTTGAGGCTGCTGTTTGGCTCTATCATCCCGGGGACATCCTTTAGGCCTTGTGCCCTGTCTGCTTCAGATGATGATACCTCTCCCAGCATCGATTAGCTATGTGCCCTGTCTACTTGTAGTGATTACAAGTCAATCATGCCTTCCCTAGGTCGCCCTTCTTCTTCTTCTCCTTAGGTTAGGAGCCACTAGACTTGCTCCCCACTTGTTTGACATCACCCTTTATCTCGTTGCCTTTCTTTTGCTTGCCCTCAATGACAATAGCCTTCACGCTCACCTCTGCAATCGACTCAACCGTGAATAGCTTCATCTCCTTCCGGATATATTCATTCAGACCTATCATATACTTTATGAAAATAGAGTACTCCTCCGTCGCAGTGTTAAGGACCATCGCCTGCTGCTAGAACTCTATGGTGTATTCTTGAACGGTCTGAGCACAAGCCGTATCACTTGTACCAACGCTCTTCAAGGAATCCCACTGGGTAGAGCTGCTTCCTTAGTAGCTCCTTAAATTTGTTCTATGATACCGCTCTCTTTTCCTGCTTACAATAGGGTTTCCGACACATCAATGCATGCCCTGAAAGCTTCAATGTCGCAAAAATGATCTTCTCTTTTGAAGAGTAGCCATAAAGAGTAAAATAAGTTTCCATATGCTCGATCCAATCATCAAGCCTTTTGACGTTCACACTCCCATCATAAACTAGAATCTCTACTCTAAAATCAATCTTTAGATTTTGGTAAGGACCCTTATCCCCTTGATGTGGTGTAGTCTTGACGGTCTCGACCTCCTCAACAGAATCTGAATCTTTACTCTCTCCATTGGACTCTACAGGTTTCTTCTTGGACTTCACAGAAGATTTGCCCTTTTTGTTCCCTCCATGGATAAGATCGAGGAGTTGTGTGAGAGTCGACCCGATTGTTTCGATCTGTTTCTCCAACGCATCAAGCCTTGTTGAATTGTCACTTTCTGTCATCTTATTTTTCCTTAATTTTTGGACTTCTTCTAAGGAAATAAGAATCTCGCCTAGCTTCTTGTATTGCGATCGAGTAAGGACCATACACAGGATTACCCCTTCATAGGATCTGATCACTCTGATACCAACTTGATACGAGTTGCCATGCGAGCACCTTTGATCACGGAATTATCAAAGGTGGGTTGAGAAGAAGATAATAGAAAATACAAGACAAATCAATTGGTGAAGGAAACTACCTTTTCTAGATTATAAAGAATAGAAGATTACATAATCTCTCTCTCTCTCACAATCTCTCTAGAATAAAGAACAATCTCTCTATTCTCTTTAAACCCTAATTTCTTGATTAGAATCTCTATTTAAAATCCAATCTCATGTTTAGAAACCCTAAACAATCCCTATTTATATGTCTAACAATATGGATGACAATCTCATAAATAATCAAGCCTAATGGAACTTGAAAAATGCGTCAAAAAGGAATCGAGGTTCACTCAGGAACCTGATCCGGTCAACCATCCCGCTTAGTTCAGTTGACCGCCCAGAGAGAAGTTTTTTAACCTTGTAGGCATGCACATTTTTCGATTGACTAGAATTGGTCAATCGGTCGACCGATATGGCCTTGTCGGTCGACCGGTATCAACCATTCGGTCGACCGGTATCAACCATTCGGTCGACCGGCCAGAGCCGATTCTTCCATTTCCTAATTCTTCTATTTTTCCTACTTTTGACATCTTTCGCCGCCACCAATGGCTCTACCCATGTCTCTATTTTCAAGCTATCCTGAGAATTATCTATCCTCAAGCTCCCATGAGGATCGCTAAGCTCCCGAAGTAGAGAGAAGATATACCTGTATCATTGAGGCTACTACTGTTGATGCTACCATGATGATTGCTGCAATGCTTGCTGTTGCGGTTATTGTTGGAACATCTGATTTGCATCTACTGCAGCCATCGATGCCTTTCTCCTACCAAGAGGAATAAATTCTGCTTCAGAGTATTCGCTATCGGTTGTCTTCTCTTAGCCTTCTTTCCTTTGAGGAAGTGTTCGGCTTGTTCTCCGTGCGCTTTCAATTCTTACAAAATCTTGGATGGCACCACTCCTATGGATTTCAGGATATTCAAAGAAAGATTGTGGTGACAAGTCTGGAGGATGAACCCTTCCGTGACTGGGTCTCGGCAATTCATTGCTTTGTTCCGGAAACGTTTAACGAAGTTGTCAACTGACTCTCCACCTTTCTGCTTCTCATCCAACATAGTTCCGATAGACACTTTGGTGTCATCATCGAAGAAGTTGTTGAGAAACAGGCTTTCTAACTCATCCTAGCTATTGATGCTTCCTGGCTTGAGGCGTCGGTACCAATCGAAGGCGGCCCCATGAAGGGTGCCTACGAATGACCGGACCATCAATGGTTCATGTCCAGAGATCAATCCCAAGTAGGACTATAAATAAATCAGATGCTGAGTGGGCAAACCTCTCCCATCAGATGGCGTGAAGTTAATTAGATTGAACTTTGCCGGGTACGGGATTGACTCCCACTATCTCGGATAAGGGCACATAATGCCAGTCTTCTTTACTTCTTGTGTAGACATCAAGGCATTGACCTTGCTTTCGAGGTCTTTAATCTTCTTATCCTCGCCTGTGTTTTTCTTAAGGGGATGTTGTGGAGGATTTATTAGACCATACTTGATGGGACCACCCCTAGTGTTGTTGATGAGATCATCCCTAGTGTTTTTGTTTTTAGGAGGAGGGTCGGCAAAAATATGCCCATCCACCTCTGAGTCACTATCATCTGCATTAGCTTGAACCACCGTGGTATTGTGATGACTGGATTCAGCTTGTTGACTAGACTTGGGTAGCTGACGCTATTGAGCTTGCAGTTGTCGAGCGTGCAATTCTCTTATCTGTTGCACGGTCAACTCCATCTCCATCTTCATTTCAGCCCTAAGCTCTTCTCAATGTTTAGCCAGAGCTTCTTGGAGCATTCAAGCTAACTGATACGGAGTGATGGTGAGCGCATCCTGAGCTCGCACAATGCTGGACATCGTGTCATCCGAAGCGACTGTGGAGCAAGTATTCAATGCTTCATCATTCGAGAATATTCCTTTCTGCATCCTCCGATAATCCCTATGTCTGATAGTTCCTAGCTGGAGCCGGGTTATACGCTGGGATATTCCTGGATAAGAGTCAGGACTGGTGTTGGTTGAAGGCCATTTTGACTTTCCTTTATCAACCATATTGATGGTGACTTCTGTGAGTTTGTCATCTTGAACGACCGATCTCCACTTGAGGAAGTGCCTTGATTTGAGCTTTGATGCTTCAGTGGAAAGTCTTTGGAATACGGAGACCCTCTATGGAGCGGTCTTGGTGCAGCTACATTCTGATAGTACTATCCTGATAAGCCTCTTACATGGACAGTGAGAGATGATTTCTCATATACTTCTCTTTCAAGATTTGTTTACACCCCCAGCCTGCCTGACAGTACAACTCATCGGAATGATGACTGAAGTAACCTATCGCTGTTTGGTGTGACTCCCCAGTAAAATGTCATCTTTTGATGGATGAGTCTTCTTCTGGGGACATGAATATATGCATCAAAAATTTCCTATAGGTTCCCGTACATAGCTGAAGATGAAGAGAAGGCGATGAACGTCGATGTCCGAGTCAAAGAGGATTATCCAATGCCAAAGGGGAAGTAAAGGAGTGCACAAGTATGAAGAACTAAAATTTCGACCATGATGCAATTCTAATCC
Source organism: Asparagus kiusianus (assembly GCA_022839385.1). Lineage (NCBI taxonomy): Eukaryota > Viridiplantae > Streptophyta > Magnoliopsida > Asparagales > Asparagaceae > Asparagus > Asparagus kiusianus. Next base: position 69,147 of record BQKN01062855.1, on the reverse strand, counting down.
AAAAAATCTCAAAAGAAAAATGTCGTAGGTATCTTTGACAGATGTCCAACGCAATTGGAATCACCTCATTTCGAGGTCGGATGAAAGAATTACAGCCAAAATACTGAAGCCAGTACAAACTATTTCACAACATGGGAGAAACACCAAGTGTGTTTCGCCCACATGGGTGAAACACCAAGTGTGTTTCCTCCAAATGGGCGAAACACACATGCTGTTTCGCCCTTTTAGCCTCCCGACGATGCGCATTTTGATAGAATTCTGGTATTTGTTCATTCCAGAGCCTCCTTAACTAACTTGAGGATATCCTTGAATGTGGAAAAGTGGTTATCAACTAAAGATCAGATCAAATCGTGAATTTTTATCCAAAAACGGGGCACCCGAAGCCTATAAATACAGCTCTAGGGCCCCTATACACGGGCTAAAATTTTGGAGCTTTGAGGCAAGGTGCTGACACTGAGAGAGCTAAGCCATGAATTTTGGAGAGGAGGAAGAGTGATTTTGGTGAACTTCATCATAAAGAAGAATATTTTGAGAAATCAATAACCCCTGCCTCAGTTCCTTAAGATCAAACTTTGTTTTGACGTTGAGAAGAGTGCTTATCTCAATCCTTGAGATATTTACTTAAATTCTTGTCTCTTTCAGGAAACAAGATCAACCAAATTTGATCCTTGGTACTCTACAGATAAAAGTATCCCGGTACAGGCAAAGATCCCACACAAGCAACGACCAATAAACAATCCTACGTGTGTTTCTAGGAGATGCCCTTGTTTGTTTTCATTGTGTAAGAAAGTCTTATAAAAAGACTAACTTTCTTTTTGAATTTGTAAGATGATAAACGTGTAAGCAATGAAAAAGATTTCAGATGCAAACACGCTGGTGATCACAGTAGGAGCCGACAGTCTCGCTACCGATACCGGTTTGTCGCAAACAAGGATCAAGATCCCGGTTAAAGTAGAGGTCGAGTATGAGTTCGACCAGTAGAATTTCGAGGAGTACGTCTCATCCTCCAGATTCTCCTCCTCTCGCAAGTGTAGAAAGATTTCTTCACTGAAGAAGGTTCGTTGGTCTCCAGATCTGAAGACCCAGGGTGATGATTCTTACCCGCTCGTTGTTAATTGCTCTCGCAACGCTTCTCCGGCATCAAAGGAAGCCAGACCTGCTGCTCACGACAACTCCTCTCTAGTTAAGGAGTTTCCTGCTAAAGGCGCACTAATTCTGACAAAGAGGGCTCGTCAGAGGCAGCGCCAACGCCTCGCTCGTCAATTCGCCAAAGCTCTGGAGCAGGTTGACGGACTTCGCTATCAAGCAGATTTGGAATTTAGGAGGCGCCAAGCGATTAAGCTGTAGCCACAACAAGCAACTGATCCCTCCTCCAAACCATCAACCAATAAGTGGGTTCGTGTCAAATGAATCCGTTCGACTCTCGAGGAGCGCATCCAGAAGTATCGTACACTTCTTGCGCATGCACAGATTCTCATGCAGAAGGCACAAGAGCTGTAGAAGGAAGAGACGGCCAAAGAACCACCAAAATCCAAACAAGTCTGGGTGCCAAAGGCCAAAACAGCACCGAAAGTAACTCAAAAAAGTACCGAAACAACTCCTCCTGGCGCGAAACACAGCATGTGTTTCACACCTGGAGTGAAACACACTTTTTTTTCGCACTAGGGGCGAAACACAATATGTGTTCTGCACCAGGAACGAAACACAACAGGTGTTTTGCACCTGGTGCCAGCCATGAGGCTGTTACTCAGCCTCCGTCAGCCTCAAATCCTACTCCTTCTACTCCCGCACCTCCGGTGAAACCTCACGGCTATGATAATTCGTCCAAGATCAAGAAAATAATGATGGATTGCCTTTCTCATCTACACGATGATCGGGGCAAAATCCAGTGAAAGAACACTTGGGTTCGATGAACGAATCCCAAGTGACTATTCAGGCTAGGGGTCGTACATGTCCTCCCATCAAGTTGAAGCCATCCCATATCGGGAAAACACCCGTAACCGCCCGCTTGGTGTTGCGCGTCTAGGTTTAGGAGCCTATTGAGATTCCACACTTGTAAGGGGGTGGATCTAAACGTGAGACTCCTAAGAACGCCAATAAGGTGTTACATCCTCGGAAGGAGACGTGTCTGTTACATGACAATGTCATACATGTGGAATCAAGTCAACAGCTGATAGGTTGCGCTAGCCATAACGCCGATGAGTTGTACTATCAGGCTAGGGGTGTGAAGAAATCTCAAAAGAGAAGTATCCCAGAATCAGACTCTCATTGTCCGTGTGAAAAGTTAATCAGTGTAGTATTATCAACGTGTAGCTTCCCCAAGACTGATCCACAAAGGGTCTCGGTATTCCAAAGGCTTTCCACCGAAGCGTCAAAACCCAAATCAAGACACTTCCGCGAGAGAAGATCAGATGTCCAAGGTGATGAACTCCCTGAAGCCACCATCAACATGGCTGATAAAGAAAAATAAAAATGACTTTCGAATGATTCTGATCCTGACTTTAGCCCAGGAGGAAGAGTCAATCCAAGAATATCCCAACAAATGTCTCGACTCCAATTAAGAGCCACCATACGTAGGGACTATTAGAGAGTGCATGAAGGTTTGTCTTTGGATGATGAAATATTGGATATTTGCTCCGTAGTCGCTTCGAATGACACGGTGTCTAGCATTGGGTGAGCTCGGGAGGCATTCACCATCACGTCAGACCAGTTGACCCAAATATTCCAAGAAGCTTTGGCCAAGCAAAAAGAAGAGATTAGAGCTGAAATGAAGATGTAGAGGGAGTTGACCATGTAGCAAATAAGAGAGTTTGACCATGTAGCAAATAAGAGAGTTGCAGACTCAGTCTCATCAACAACCGGAGCCAAGTCAGTAAGCTGAATCTAGTCGTCGTGCTCAAAACCACACAGATGATAGCAACGCAGATGTGAATGAATAGATTTTTACTAATAGTCCTCCTAATAGCAATAACACTAGGGGTGGTCCAGCTGATCATCCTCAATGTCCCCCAAAGAAAAATAAGGATGAAGATAATAAAATGATGAAAGAGCTTGAGAACAAGGTCAACGCCTTGATGTCGGCTCAAGAGGTGAAGAAGACCGGCATACTGTGTCCATACCCGAGGGAGTGGGAGTCGATTCTGTATCCGGTGAAGTTTAACCTAATTAACTTCATGCCATTTGATGGGAGAGGCTCGCCAACCCAACACTTGGTCTACTTCAAATCTCACTTGGGTATGATCTCTAGTAATAAGCCCTTGATGATTCGGTCATTCATAGGTAACCTTCACGGGGCCACCTTTGATTGGTATCAACGTTTCAAGCCAGGGAGCATCAACAGCTGGGATAACATGGAAAGCTTGTTTCTTAACAACCTTTTTAATAACAAAATTGAGGTGTCTATCGGAACTCTGCTGGACGAGTAGTAGGAAGACGGGGGAGTCAGTCGACAATTTCATCAAGCGCTTCAGAAACAAGGTGATGAACTGTCGAGACCTAATCATGGGGGAGGTCATTCTTCAAACTTGTCATAACAACCTCTCCCTCGACATTCTGGAAGCCATGGGGATTAGCCCATCCAAGACCTAGAAAGAGTTGAAGGTGAAAGGAGAATAAGCCGAGCGTTTCCTCAAAAGAAAGAAGATTGAGAGAAGCCAACCGACGGAGAATTTCACTCTTCAAATACACCTGCAACTACTATGGATGCTAATCAAACATCACAATAGCAACCCCTGAGGTAACAGAGGACTCCTGATCCGAGGTCCCAAAAGGAGTATTCTTTCGAAGATAAGTTTCATCTATTGTGAATCAGGAGGAAGCTAGCAAGACTTTGGACCCAAAATACTGTGCATATCATAGGAGGGTTCAACATCCCACCAAGAACTATTTTTTCCTTAAAGCCAGTATTCAAGTCCTTGTTGACGTTGGTATCATAACAGCAAAACAAGCCAAATGAGAATGGTGAAGACTCCAATGAGTACACGAGTGTAAACTACTTCTCCATGTTCCTCTGACGGGTATACAAGGTTAAACTGCTTCCCTTATTTTCAACAATAGGAAGTTTCTAAAGAATACTATGCATGATGTTCTTAAGGATAACCTAACAACGTGGCTGAAAATAATGTGCTCCTCATTGGACTCAGTTTCGCCAAAAAAGCTGGGGGTCGATACAAAGTTTGAGGAGAATGCAAATACAGGAATCGAGACCTAATTCCATGGTAGCGTTACCCACCGATGGGAAGTTCCTGGAGAATATTACACATAGTATTCTTAAGGATAACCCGACATGTGAAGTTCCTGGAAGATACTATGCATGATATTCTTAAGGATAACCCGAGATCAGCTGATTATTCAAGATGAAGACCAGTAATCTGAATAATTCATTTTTAATCATGATAAAAAAATGATTAAGAACCTCCTACTGTGACTATTTAATTACTTCTAAGATGATTAAAACCCTCTCACTGTGACTTTCCAAGCACTCTTTCGTCAAGATGAGATTCAATGACTTTATTGGGTTAATCTTCCCTCACGAAACTCCTACAGTGTAATTGTGGAGTGCTTGATGATTCACGGTCCTCCAGCACAAAACCCCTCATTGATCAAATTAACCGACGGTGGGTCCACTAAAATTCTTCATGATTAAAACACTTCAAACTCCCACTATGTCTAGCCTTTTAACACTCCCACTGTTAATGTCCTGACACGACACTTAAAATTTCAATCTGTTGATTCATTACGATTATCGAACCCTCGTCGTGTCAAGATCTTTCCACTTGACACTGAAAACCCCTACTAAGTGATTTGTACAAGTGAACATTACCTCTGTTATTTGTACCTCAACTCCCATTGGTTCTTGGTCAAACCTTCCCACAGTTAGGACCAAAGCCAAAATCCTCTCTCAATTCTTTTCATGAACGAGAGGTCTACTTTCAAATCGAGCAATTATCCGTCTCAAACCTCCCACTTGGTCAAACCTTCCTAAAGTTAGGACCAAAACTAGAATTCCTTCTTGATAAACGAGAAATCCACCTTCATATTAGGTAATCCAACCTTCCGACAATTAGGGTTATCTAAATTTTTTTATTCTTGAAGTGAAGATCCTACTTTGAGTTTCTTTTGTAGTGGGAGATAGAATATAAAATTCTTCATCTCTAGTACCGGGTTCGTCTTTACCCCAAGAGAAGACAAAATGGGATCGTCTTTGCCCTAAGAGAAGACAAAATTCCAAACGTCTATACGTGTAGCCAGTCCACATGTATAGCTAGTTGTTATTATCGACTTAATAACAACTAAATCTATGCCTCTTTGGCATAGGGGACTTTATCTTGATCCTTAATTAGAGATAAGTCTGCACCTAGCACATGCTGCCTTGTGGTCCGTTCCCGTAAAAATGACAAAGCCTATGTATTCAACATCGTAGCACTAAAATCCATGTCTTTCATGCATGGAGGATTTTATCTTGATCCCTTATTAGAGATAAATCTACGTCTCACACACGTTGTTGGGTGGTCTGTTCCCGTAAAAATGATAAAGTCTAAGTATTTAATATCGTAGCCGGTGGTTGTTATTAAATTAATGACCTCTGAATCCATACCTTTCATGCATGTGGAACTTTATCTCGATCCCTTATTAGAGATAAGTCTACATCTAACACATGTTACCGGGTGGTCCGTTCCCGTAAAAACGATAAAGCCTATGTATTCAATGTCGTAGCACCAGTGATTATTATTAAATTAATAATCTCTGAATCCATGTCTTTTATGCATGAGGGATTTTATCTTGATCCCTTATTAGAGATAAGCCTACATCTAGCACATGTAGCCTACATATTCAATGTTGTAGCATTAAGTCTAAGAGAGTTCATTCTTTTAGCACAACGTTATATGTAGAACGGACTTAGATAATTTACATGCTAGCTTAACTCAAATGGTAGTCGGTAAAGGTTCATCAAATCCGTTGATGACTGAGGGTTTGCCAAAAATCCTATAGCAAGCAGCTCGTGATGATAGATTCGCTCTCAATTTGTATGGAGTTTGTAATGAAAGACAACATCGATCAACGCGTTACAAACGATAGTCAACGTTAGTCAACACGCTACAAATGAAAGTCAATGCTGGTTAACGCGCTGCAAATGATAGTCAACGTCGGCCAACACATTGCAAATAAAAGTTAACACCGGTCAACGTGTTGCAGTGAAGGTCTACGCCAGTAAATGCATTGTAATAAAGTTCTATACCTGTCAACTCTTAGATGATTTTCACCGAAATAAGGCTTAGGATGAGATTCCAGGTCAAAAGGATAATCCTAGGGAGTTCAATTGTGATTCAGATATGAATTCTCGACGAAGATGTTCAGTTCAACGTCGATTTAACGACACGAGCTGAATTAAGAAATCCACACACCAGTTTTAGTTTAAGATTTCAATAATGATAAGAAGATAAATGCATCACTGGAAGAATTTTAGCTATTTGACAAAATACTAAATAAACTGAAAGCTGAAGAAGTAAAAGAATTGAAGGCTGGGCGTATCATATCCAAAGTATTCTAGTCTCCTCTATAAAAGAATGAGGCTGAAATACTTTGGAGGGGTATCAGTAGGCATTAAAAATTGCCTATAGATTCCTGTACACATCACGAGACAAAGAGAAGGTCATGAACGTTGATTTCTGAGTCAAAGAGGATTATTCGATGCTAAAGGGGAAGTAAAGGAATGCATGAGTATGAATAACTAAAATTTAGACCATGATGTAATTCGAATCTGAAAAATCATAAAAGACAAAAGTCATAGGTATCTTTTCTAGCTTTCCAACACAACTAGAATCACTTCATTTCGAGGTCAGATGAAAGAATTACAGCTAAAATACCAAAGGTAGTACAAACTGTTTCACCCACATGGGCGAAACACCATATAAACAAAACACCAAGTGTGTTTCGCCCACATGGGCGAAACAACAAGTGTGTTTTGTTAGATATATTGACAGTAATATATAGTTTTGATGATAAGAATTTATATATTATGTGTATTATTATGTACTAACATATCAATGCAGATATCAACATCAAATATGATCAAGATATGTGAACAAAGTGCATGATGAGTTCAAGGCAACAAGAAGTAAAGAAGAAGAAGAAGTGCATAAACGTCATAATATAATTTTTATATTTTCCTTACTTTGATTTATTGTACAAGCCTTGATCACTCACAACACATACACACACATAGTGTTTAGAACACACTAACACATGCTTAGTGTGTGGTTAACAATAGAAATCTCCCATGTTAACCATTAGAGTTTATAGATAAAGAATGAGTCTCAAAATACTTCATATATCTCATATTTACCCCTTAGTAGTCAAACAATAAGACTAGTAGTCGACTACTAAAGCCTTGGTCAAAATATCAGTATCTATAATTTTACAGTGTAGTCGACTAATACATATTGTAGTCGACTATTAAAGACTTAGATAGAATTCAAATTTTTGTGAAATTACAATGTAGTTGACTACTAGGAGTTATAGTCGACTATTAAGAGTCAGTTTAAAATTACAAAACTCTGTCTTTACAGTATAGTCGACTACTAAGAAATAATCTGACTTCACAGAGTCTGTTTTGACTCGGTGTAGTCGACTACTAAGCATTATATCCGACTACAGTACAATTTTTTTTAGATTTTGGAATTTGAATTTATGACTGTTTATTGCAATTTTTGCATGTTATTTAGGTTTAAAAAGTTGTCTTTTCAAGGGATATAAATAGGTGCTAAGTTCAGAAATTTGCATCAATCATTCATACATATAACATCAAGCATTTCTGCAAATTCAAGAGTTCAAAATTCAGATTTTTAGTCTAAGTGTTCATAAAAGTGATTTCTGAGATTGCCATTAATCTTCATCATACATACAAAGAGTTTAAGCATTAATCAAAAATTACAAGAGTTCCTAAGCCACTGCTACACTTCACTACATATTCAAGGCTTATAGGAATTGTGTTCTTTCATCAAAGAAGGTACTCCTGGGTGTGAGAGGTGATCTATTGGTTTAGAGATTGTTGCAATTTGCACGGTCTTACAAATTGGTCAGGTTTACTTTTGATTTCGTGATAGTTTTTCAAAATCATAGTGGAACTCTCAAGCAGGATTTGTTTGGGGACTGGATGTACACCCGGGATAGTGAAACTAGTATAAATCTTATGTGTTTGTCATTGCTCAAATTTTTGTGATTGTTGCTATTCTTTCCTTGCAATTTATAATCTACTTTGCAAATTTTTTTAAAGGAACACTATTCACCCCTCTACTAGTATTTAGTGTGTATTAGATCAGATCCTACACATGGTATCAGAGCACGATGAAAGATGAAAACAACATATATATCACAATTCAAAGATGGACATTCCACACAGCGACCACAACTGTTCGATGGTACAAACTACAACTATCGAAAATGTCGAATGAAGATTTACCTCCAATCTCTTGGTTATGACCTTTGGAACATTGTTGAGAATGAATTCACAAAAACAAACACTCCTTACACCGAATGGACTGTTGTTCAAAGAACAAATGTGAATCTGGATTCAAAGGTAATGAATGTACTGTTTTGTGCCTTGGACAAGAACGAATTCAATCGAGTGTCTACCTCTACTTCAGCATATCAAATTTGGCATACTCTTGAGGTAAGACATGAAGGAACTAACAAAGTTAAAGAAACAAAAATTTCTATTCTTGTTCACATGTTTGAACTATTTACGATGAAAGAAAATGAGACTATCATGGAGATGTTCATAAGAATTATAGATATTACTAACTCCTTAATTGTACTTGACAAAGAATACACTCAAGTTGAGATGGTAAGAAAATCCTAAGAGCACTAACTCCGGAATGGGAGAAGAAGACTACGGCTATTGAAGAGGCCAACGATCTTTCAACTCTCACCGTAGAGGACCTTATCAAAAATCTTATGGCACATGAAGTTCAACTTGAAGATATAAAGAAGGATGACGAGCCAAAAAAGAAGAAGATACTTGCCTTCAATGCATCCTCCGACACCGAAGAATCTGATGAAGAGGATGAGGATATTGCATTGATTACAAAGAAATTCAAACGATTTCTAAAGAAAGGTAAGTTTAAATCAAATAAGTTTAAGAATACTAACAATGATTCTTCTTTGTATTTTAATTGTAATAAGTCAGGATATATAAAGAAGGATTGTCCACTTCTCAAGTCCAAATCAAAGTCCACTAATACCAACAACTTCAACAACTTCAAGAAGAAGAAGAAGAAGGCTATGGCCGTGACTTGGGATGATAGTGACAATTAATCATCCGAGGATGAAGAAGGAGAAAATGAAGAATCCGCCCACATGTGCTTCATGGCACAATAAAATGAAGTAAATGATTCTTTAGACAATGAAGAATTATTAGATGCTTTTAATGAAATTTATATTAAATTTAAAGATTTAAATGCCAATTACAAGATTTTGAAAAATGAAAATGAAAGATTAAACTTAGAATTAGTTTCTTCAAATTCTACACAAATAGAAGATTTGAAGGAATTAAATGATAAATTATTTTCTTAAAAAAATTATTAACTAAAAATAATGTTTATCTTAAATTTGAATACAATGTAATGAAAAATAAAATTTTAGATTTAGATAATAATATGGTTTCTCTTAAACTCAAATATGAAGAGTTGTTTTTAAACGTAAACAAGTTTAACAAAGGAAAATAAGACTTAACTAATTTATAAACTTTTTAAAAGTCTTCTAATCAAAATTTTGGTTTAGGATATGTTCATGAGAAGAATGATAATGTTACTAGAACACATCATGCATCATCTTCTATGACTAAAAATATTAGTAAATTTCATGCGCCATTATCAAGGAATACTTATGTTAAAAATACTCATAATTTTTTATATTCAAAAAATAATTATCATGCTTTTTCCATGTTCATTTGTGTGCCTAAAAATACTAGTTTGCATGATAGAAATATTTATATTTCTGATTTTAAGAAAAACAAATGCGATTCTGTTAATTTTACTTATGTTAACAAAGGGAAACCAAATTTCAAGTGGATTTGGTCTCCTAAGGGCTAATCCCATGGACCCAACATAAAAGGGTACCAATGTCTATATGTCTATATTTTAGGTACCTGAAAAAAGTGGATACTAGATAGTGGATGTTCAAAACACATGACTGGAAATACTCAAATGTTGTCTTCAGTTCAATACAAAAAGGGAGGAACTATCACTTTTGGAGACAAAAACAAAGGTCAAGTAATTAGTGTTGGAACCGTGGGTAACACTGATAAACCACTAATGTATAATATTTTATTAGTAGATGGTTTAAAATATAATCTTCTAAGTATAAGTCAACTATGTGATAAGAATTTTAAAATTGTTTTTGAAAAAGATTCATGTCTTATCTATGATAAT
>BQKN01062855.1:0-25069 GCA_022839385.1 Asparagus kiusianus | reverse complement strand
TTCGTCAGCTTCGTAGCCTCGTTAGTCCGCTTCGTCGCGTATCGTTTGGCTTCGGTGTTTGCGGGCTAACGGTCGTGTTTGGATACGTCGCCCGATGGTCTGTTTGTCGATCGGCGTCGTCGATCTGTGTTAAGGGACCTATAGGCAGTTTTATACGCCTACAATGTTGACCATTTATTTGTGCACGTGAAATATTTGCAAGGAAAAATGGTTTCTTAAATTTTTTTGCAAATATGAAACTCTTTTCAAATCAAAACAATATTTGGTCAAATGACCAAATCTACCGCAATAATCATACTTAAACACATGAGCATGCTTATGATAAACAATGGGTGCATGTGCATGTGTGTGTGATGAAGAAACATGATGGGATGCACAAGGAGCAATATGATCATTAATTGTAGGTTTTTGTGCATCATAGAAAAAATTAGCAATATGACCTTTTTGGCCACAAATGGAACACTTATAAACTTCGCCATACATGTGTGCATAGTGTGTGGGTTTCTTAGAAGAATTTATATGAGACTTTGTACACAAGTCCATGTGACGCACCAGGGTTCACACAATGCTACAGTCTAAGGTAAAACCCGGATTGTCAAACCTGTCATGCACCAACACCGTGCAACAACATATTTTACCATCACTGTTACTATCTCTCTAGTAGAATCAACAAACAGTTGTATGTACAAACAGGCAAATAATAATGAGGTAGTATATGAACAGAACAATCATAGAGGAAGTATGAGAATAAACACCATGTGAGCCCAAGCGAAATAATATACGAGTATCTCTGAACTGTAACAAATGTATCATGTCTCAAAATAAAGAGTCAAAATAAATCTTTCTAAGGCACTCAGCCTCTACAAAATAAAACACAAGTCTAGAGTCTGAAAATAAACTACTATATGTGGAGCTCTAAAATAGCTACAAATGTAAATAATTAGATGGAATCTAAGATGCAATCCCATCAACCTACGACTCTCTGTGCGTCAGACTCACTGCCTCAAATGAGGGAAAATAACGAGCGACAAAATGCTAGCGAGATCATCTCCACCACCCATAAGGGGAAGGGGTAGGAGTATATAGGAAAATACTGTTAGTACAATATAGATATAAAAACATTCATATAGTTCTAAGTGGAGATTAATATTTAAAAACCCACAACACGAGAACTAGTACGTCGAGCGAAATAATTCAAACAAGGAAACCCTCATGTATATACTATGTCTCAAATTGTGGATGCCTAAATACTAATTTCTAATCCTATGAATGAAAATAGTACAAGAAGAAAAATACTCCAAACCTCTACTAAGGTGAACTGACATACCTAGTTATTGGTCCGTACGGGAGTGCAATGAACTGACATATCTATTTACCGGTCTGCATGGGGGTGCAATGTTTTGAAGTAATCTAGAGAAGGAAGATTCAATAAATAACCTAAGTGTAGGTGAATATTGACATCATCGATATGATCCATTGTGAAAGTATTTCACAACTTAGATACACAAGTGTGTCAATATCTGTTTTACCCTGTAAAACCCCACAAATTTGAATATTATGTGATAAATAATATTTAATAAGTTATGTTGTGATAAATAACATATTTTTTATGTTTGAGTATGTTCAGAATTGATTAGAGATCAATTTGATGTATACATATACGAGAATAGTATAAATCAGTGTAATCAGATCCTTATTAGTCGACTAATACCATTAGTAGTCGACTACTAAGAGCACGTAAGCAATATTCAGATTCTGTGAGTTACAGTGTAGTCGACTACTAAGGAGAGTAGTCGGCTATTGCGGATTCCTGGACGTGCCAGGTTTTAGTTTTTAGGTTGGATTAGCATTGTTCTCAAACCGGGTTGATAACCTAACTATATAAATGTGTTTTAAACAAAATTCCCGAGATTCTCTCATTAGTTTTTAGCCGCCTCTTTTACCTTAAACCCTAGATCCGAAATTGCGAGTTCCTCGAGGCGTTTTGAGAAGCGACTTCAAGCGGAGGGCGAGATCGAGGGCTGTAGGTGAAGAGAGGAGTTGTACACACGTTCAAGAGATCAACATAGTGATAAAGGCAAGATCTCCTGCATCCAAACCTTAACCATAGTGTTAATTATGTGTGTATGAGTAATATGGTTATTTTAATGCATAGATTTATTGTTTAACGTGATAAAAGGTAGGTTTTGTGCTGTAAATCTGTATGTGATGTTAGATCTACAAGTTTTTATCACTGGTATTAATAAAAACATGTTTTATGGTCACTAGGTTATGTAATACATTGTTCATATCTATTTATCTATGTGTTAATCATACTTAAAACCCTAAATTTATGATATAAAGGGGATTACATGTAGATCAAGATAAATTAGACCCTGGATCTGGGATGTTTGGTTCTGAAATCATGATTTAAACAAAATTATATCAGTTCTAGTCTAATATGCAAGCATGTTTCATGTTGACCTAATCGATAATTAGGGTTTATGTCAAATATTTGTTTAAATAAGGGGATTAAACTAAGTTGGTTAAATCAAGGGTTAAATAATCATGGTGATGATTCTTTTGTTTTGTATTTACCAGTTTTATAATGTGTTAAAGTGCGAAAATCGCGTGATGTTTGCAAATGTGTTGTTAGCGCATGATTCTGTGCAGGTTTCGACTTAGTAGTAAACTACTAAGCGAAGTAGTCAACTACTCAAGTCCGAATTGACTTAATAAAGACTGAGTCAATACAGAGTAGTCGGCTAATATTCTTATTAGTCAACTACTAATTATTGAGTCGAGTATTACAGAGTCTAGTGGACTCAGTGTAGTCGACTACTAAACTTAGTAGTCGACTACTAAGGCTAATTTTTTGTATTATGTATTGTTTTATTTTAAATTGTGAGCACGGGCTTGAGTTGCAAGTTATAGACATAATTATCGATGAATATTGATGTACTACATGTAGGAATTGTTCGCGGGAAAATTCGTTGCTTCTTTCATTGTTGATTCCATTGTCATCTAAAAATAACAACTTTTTGTGTTACAAAGATCCGGTCTTTTTATAAGATCTGGTTACAAGAAATCAAAGAAAACAAAGAAAGATTACAACTTTATTTCCTTGTTTGTCGAACAAATCGCGAGCTCCTGTTTTGCGGTCACTCGCTTTGTGAGTTGTTTGCCTGCGTCGGGGTTGTTTGCCATGGACCACCGCGTGATCTAGATCCGGTCGGATCTACGCAGTATTACGGGTATTATCCCACCATGGAGATAATAGCCGGGAGGGATCGTTTCACCAAGGAAACGACCGATCGAATCTCGGGATCTAAGAACCAAGCTTAGATCCGGAGTATAACGACGTAGATCTGAGATCCGGGATCCGATTCCTCTCAAACTCTTGCCTTATTTGGCGTTGACGATCGCCGAGCACCGGATCTGGATGGACAAGCCCTTGAAGTTCCAAAGCTCTAATCTTTTTAAGTGTTTAGATCTGAATCCGGCAGAGCTTCGACTCCTCTTTTTCCAACCTCTGAACAAATGAACCTGAAGGCCTATTTATAGGCGCTCGAAACTGTGCCTTGGGCACGGAACTGGGCCTAGCCATCCATGGGTGGCTCGGCCTTGGCCGAGCCACCCTGGGGTGGCTCGGCTTCGGCCGAGTCCCCCGGGTGTTCCGTCGTTTTGTCCTTTTCGGTTTTCATCCGTGTTCCGATTCGATTCGTTGATCCGATTCTTGATTTGGCAGTAAACCCACTTCTGAGTTCGAATCCGAGGCTTGATTCCGCACGTGAGTGGATCCATTCCGTTGTTTACGTGCGGTTCGTCGGCTTCGTAGCCTCGTTATCCCGCGTGTCGCTTGGCTTCGGCGTTGTGGGCTAACAGTCTTGTTTGGATACGTCGCCCGATGGTCCGTTTGTTGAATCGGCGTCGTCGAGCTGTGTTAAGGGACCTATAGGCAATTTTATACGCCTACAGATACCCCCTCCAAAGTATTTCAGTCTCGTTCTTTTATAGAAGAGTCTGGAATACTTTGGATGTGATTGTCCCAACCTTCAGTCGGTGTAACGGGACTTTGGAATGGCTTCTGTTCTGGATTCCTTCATCTCCTTCAGGCTATTCGGTGCTTTGTCGAACGTCTGTAAGGATTCCGGTGCTGCATTTATTGTCTGACCGTTGTTGGAATTTTGAACTTGAAGTCGATTTTTGATTTCTTGACTTTTTAGCTTGAGTTGGTTGCTTCAACATAGAACTGATCATCGATTGACTGCGTTGAATCTTTGTTTACAACGCGTTGTCCGGCGTTTGAGCTTCATTGCGACGCGTTGTCCGGCGTCCAGGCTTCATTGCGACGTATTGTTCGACGTCCGACACAGTTTATACTCGTACGTCTTCTGGAGTATACACAGTTTAAGCTCTTAAGGTATTGGAGCGTGGCGGATACTCGAGTCACGAGACCAATCTATAGAATTGATGCGTCAATGACTCGTACTTATAGAATTTTTGGCAAATTCTCAGCCATCAACGAATTTGATGAGCCTTTACCGACTACCGTTTGAGTCGGGCTAGCATGCGGATTGTTTAAGTCCGTTCGCATGTAATGTTGCGCTCAGAGATTGAATTCTCTGAGACTTTGTGCTATGATGTCGAATACATAGACTTCGCCATTGTTGCGGGAATAGGCTACCCGGCGATACGTGTGAGGTGTTGACTTTAGGATTTTTGGCTAATCCCCGGCCTTAAACGGATTTGACGTGCTCTTACCGATTACCGTTTGAATCGGGCTTACATGCGGATTGTTTAAATCCGTTCCGCATGTGACGTTGTGCTAAAGGAATGAACTCCCTTAGACTTTGTGCTACAACTTCGAATATGTAGACTTTGCCATTGTTGTGGGAATAGGCTACCCAACAACGTGTATTAGACATTGGCTTATACCTACTTAGGCTTCGGGATAAAATTCCCCAGGTTTAGACCTTGGTGCCTTTTTCAATCGGCGAAAGACTAAACCGGCGACGCGTGTTAGGCATCGGCATATCCTTTCTTAGGATTCAGGATGAAATTCCCCATGCGTGTGAGGCATGGATTTTGGTGTTATTAATAACAACCTGCCACAATGTTGAATATGTGGGCGAGTGTTCTTTTTAACGCTTAAGAACTAACCGGCAGCGCGTGTTAGGCGCGGACTTATCCTTACTTAGGTTTCAGGATAAAATACCCTAGAATCAAACTCTGGTGTCTTCTTCTGCGGAGAAAGACTAAACCGGCAGCGCGTGTTAGGCGCAGACTTATCCCTGCTTAGGTTTCGGGATAAAATACCTAGGATGAATCCTAAATTGATAAATTTTGGAAAAGGAGTTGGTGTGGGGAAGGAAGAATTTTATATTTTATTCCCCGAGCAAGGAAGGAAGAATTTTATATTCTATTCCTTGATTCTGGAAAGGAAGAATTTTATATTCTATTTCCAGTGCAAGAAAGAAACTAGAAGTGGGATCTTTACTTCGAGAATCCGGAAGATCTAGATAAACTTTACCTTTCATAGGATGAGTTATCTGATCGAAAGAAGAATTCTTCGTTTATCGAAGTGAAATTTCTACTTCGGTTATAACCATGAGAAGGTTGAACCAAAGAGAAGAGAAAGGGAGTTCTTTCGTTTATCGAAAGGGGACTCCGGACTGAAAGTGGACCTCTTGTTCATGGAAGGAATCAAGAGGGCCAGAAGAACATTCTTGGTGGACTCACTGTCGATTAGAATTGATCAGTGAGGGGTTTTGGAAAATGAATTTGGGTTATCCTCTAGAATATTAAGTGTAATATTCTTCGAGGAACTTCCCGATACATTAGTTATCCACCCTCAGCTTTCTTTGCAACGCTGGGTTTGACATTACAATCAGTTATATGACCGGGTTATCCTTGAGAATATAACAATTCTCCCGGAACTTCCCGTCAACAATAGGAAATAGTTTAGACTCATATACCTATTAGAGTATCAGGGAGCAGTTTAACCTCTTATACCGGTCGGAGGATTGAGAAACAGTTTATACTCGTGTACTCTTTGGAGTCTCAGGAAGTAGTTTATACTCTTATACCGGTTGGAGTATTGAGAAACAGTTTATACTCGTGTACTCTTTGGAGTTTCAGGAAGCAGTTTATACTCTTATACTAGTCGGAGTTTTGCCGTTCTTGACTGGCTTACCCTAGCGTTATGACGCCGGCTTCAACCAATGTCTGGATGCTATTCTTGAGTGTAAAGCACGCCTTGGTTGGGTGAAGGATCCTCCTGTGGTATGCGCAGTACTTCAGATCCGCAACATCGTCAGCTTCCTCCTGATTCGTGATCGGTGGCAGCTTGATCTTGTTATTTGCAAGGAGGGATTCGAAGATGGCTGTAACGTCTTCGTCCTTGAAAGAATACTCTCTTTGGAGTTTCGGACCCGAGTTCTTTTGTTGTCTCCGGGGCTGCTGTTGCGACGTTTGATTAACATCGACAGTCGTTGCGGGTGTCTTGCCCTTACCACGGGAGGCGAAGTTCGAGTTCGGAGGATTTGTCGTCGATTGACTCCTCTCGGCCTTCTTCCTTCGGAGGAAGCGTTCGGCTTGTTCCCCTCGGACCTTCAAGTCTTTCCAAGTATTGGACGGTGCTGTCCCCATTGCTTCCAACACGTCCAATGCGAGGTTGTTGTGGCAAGTCTGGAGAATGAACTCTTCAGTGATCGGGTCCCGACAGTTTATTGCTTTGTTCCGGAACCTCTTGACGAAGGTGTCCACTAATTCCCCATCTTTCTGTTTCTCGTCGAGCAATGACCCGATGGATATCTCGGTGTCGTCGTCGAAGAAGTTAGCGAGGAATTTTGTCTCCATGTCGTCCCAGCTATTCACGCTTCCTGGCTTGAGGCGGCGATACCAATCGAAGGTGGCTCCGCGAAGAGTGCCAACGAATGACCGCACCATCAGAGGCTCATTGCCGGAGATAACACCCAGGTGCGATTTGAAATAAATCAAATGCTGAGTGGGGGAACCTTTCCCATCGAACGGCGTGAAGTTGATTAGACTAAACTTCGCCGGATAGGGGATTGAATCCCACTCCCTTGGGTATGGACAAGGAATGCCCGTTTTCTTCACCTCTTGAGCGGACATCAAGGTATTGATTTTGCTCTCGAGGCTTTTGATCTTCAAGTTTTCACTTGTATCTTCATTGGCATCCTCATTACCACCCCCTGCATTGATGGGAGGGTCATTGGCATTATGAGTTTCATTTGCACCTGTGTCCTCATCTTCCAGATTGTTCTGGTTACGACGACTTGATTCACCTTGTTGGTTCCTCAGTGCCTGGAGTTGTTGGTCATGCATCTCTTTCATAGTCTGCATGGCCATCTGCATCTCGAGCCTGAAGCTCTCCTGTTGTTTGGCCATGGCTTCTTCGAGCATCTTGGCCACTTGTTCCGCGCTTATCATGAATGACTCGCGGGGTTCTCCTTCGCTGGATACGGTGTTATCAGACGCAACCGCAGAGTAGGCATCCGATTCCTCATCTTCTGAAGGTGGTCTTATCCGAACCCTCCCATAAGTTCTTCGTGAGATGGCTCCAGACTACAAACGGGTTAGACGCCGGGATGCTCTCAGAATCGACTCGAGATCATCCCGTGCCAATGTCCCCTTGTTGGTCATGTTAGCGGTGACTCTTGGAAATTCTCCGTCTTCAACCACCGCTCTCCTTCGTCGGAAACACTTAGGCCTTGGCTTTAACGTTTCAGTGCTGAGCCTTTCGAACACCGAAACTCTTTCAGGGACTGTATTGTTGCATCTGCATTCAGACAATACTGCCCGGATAAGTTTGGAACAGGGGCATTGAGCCTCGAGCCTACGAGGACTTCTCTTTCTGGCTCTGCTCGTACCCCCAGCACGATAGTACAGCTCGTCTGTATGAAGGTCAGAGCAACCTATCGTGTGTTGGCACGATTCCCTAGGTATAACGTCATCGTCATAGGATGACAACGTTTCCTGTTGGGGGCGAATCGCCTTCCTCGGGCTTTCGAGAGTTACATGCCTCGCAACCTGCCTTTGTGGACGTGAGCTCTCAGCGGGCTCCTGGACTTCAATGCGCAAATTGGCGTGCGCAGCTGCTTTGAACTCATTGTCATGCTGAGAATGACGGCGACCCCCAGCATGTTGAGCCGTTCGGGGCTTTTTCATCGGGCCCAAGCGTTCATGAACTTTGATGCGCTCATCGGGAATTGGACCGAGGCGCTCCAAGATGGACCTCCTTCCCCAGGATGGTTCAGGAGGTTGAACTCGTTTTGAAGGCTGTATTGATTGTTCCTTAGCCTGAGTTGCGATTTCAGACGTCGGCTTCCATATTTGGCGGGTCGGTGGCGGCTTCTTGGCCATCTCCTTCTGCAACCTTCTACGGGCTTCTTGGATTTGAGCCCGTGCCCGTGCTGACATCGCGCGGCGCTTGCGAATGCGCTCCTCCAGTGTTGAACGATTCCGTTTGACCCGAATCCATTCGTTCGTTGGCGGCTTGGAGGAACTGCCATTCATTGGTCGTTGAGGCTGTTTGCCCCTCTTGTTCTTTAGATCCGCATCATAGCGGATTCCATCTGTTGACTCCATTGCCTTAGCGAGTTGCTGCGCCAGGCGTTGACGTTGCCTTTGGTGGGCTCTCTTCGAGAGAGTCACCACGCCCTCGGCGACGGAAGATTTGGCCAGAGCAGATCTGACCTGGTTGGAAGTTGGAGAAATCTCACCCAATGCAGCTTCGGCATCCAGCGGGGCGAGATCTTCGTTGGTATTTTCAACATCTTCGTACCAACGAGTCTTTCTCCTGGAGGAGAACTTCTTGGACTTGCAGGGGGAGGTTGATCCGGACGAGGACACGTACTCCTCGAACTTCTGTTGGTCAAACTCGTATTTGACCTCCTCCACGACCGGGATTGAGATCCGCGGCTGTGATGCTCCAGCTTCGGCAGCGAAGCTGTTGGCTCCCACTGTGGTCGCCAGATTGTTCGCGGGAAAATTCGTTGCTTCTTTCATTGTTGATTCCATTGTCATCTTAAAATAACAACTTTTTGTGTTATAAAGATCCGGTCTTTTTATAAGATCCGGTTACAAGAAATCAAAGAAAACAAAGAAAGATTACAACTTTATTTCCTTGTTTGTCGAACAAATCGCGAGCTCCTGTTTTGCGGTCACTCGCTTTGTGAGTTGTTTGCCTACGCCGGGGTTGTTTGCCGTGGACCATCGCGAGATCTAGATCCGGTCGGATCTACGCAGTATTACGAGTATTATCCCACCAAGGAGATAATAGCCGGGAGGGATCGTTTCACTAAGGAAACGACCGCTCGAATCTCGGGATCTAAGAACCAAGCTTAGATCCGAAGTATAACGACGTAGATCTGAGATCCGGGATCTGATTCCTCTCGAACTCTTGACTTATTTGGCGTTGACGATCGCCGAGCACCGGATCTGGATGGACAAGCCCTTGAAGTTCCAAAGCTCCAATCTTTTTAAGTGTTTAGATCTGAATCCGGCAGAGCTTCGACTCCTCTTTTTCTAACCTCTGAACAAATGAACCTGAAGGCCTATTTATAGGCGCTCGAAACTGTGCCTTGGGCACGGAACTGGGCCTAGCCACCCATGGGTGGCTCGACCTTGGCCGAGCCACCCTGGGGTGGCTCGGCTTCGGCCGAGTCCCCCGGGTGTTCCGTCGTTTTGTCCTTTTCGGTTTTCATCCGTGTTCCGATTCGATTCGTTGATCCGATTCTTGATTTGGCAGTAAACCCACTTCTGAGTTCGAATCCGAGGCTTGATTCCGCACGTGAGTGGATCCATTCCGTTGTTTACGTGCGGTTCGTCGGCTTCGTAGCCTCGTTATCCCGCGTGTCGCTTGGCTTCGGCGTTGTGGGCTAACAGTCTTGTTTGGATACGTCGCCCGATGGTCTGTTTGTTAAATCGGCATCGTCGAGCTGTGTTAAGGGACCTATAGGCAATTTTATACGCCTACAAGAATATCCTAGAGAGGGATTTTATTTAGTGTTAATCTGATTACATTTTCCTATGATATGGTATCCACACTAGAGTGTGCGCAGAGGTTTGTGAACCTATATTGGTATCCATACTAGAGTGTGCAAAGTGGTTTGTGAACCTATGTTTTAGGATCCATACTAGAGTGTGCGCAAAGATTAGTGAACCTATGTTTTGGTATCTGCACGAGTGTGCGCAGAACCTATGGTTTCATTTCCGCATAGTCATGCGCAGAGTTGAAATGGTTAATAGTTGTCATGCACGGGGGTGCTATTAGTTGAAAACAATTAGAAAAGATAACTTTTATAACTTGATAGCCGAGTATTTAGCAGATGCCAAATGAGATGACTCATTGTTTAGATAATTGATAACTGAAATACTATGTTATGCGAGTGCATGAGATACATATGCTGATGTTGGTTATGAGGCTTTCATTTCCAGTATTTCTTGCTTTTAGTTCTAGTTTGGGATTAATATTTAGTTATCTACTATTTGAGATATATGGTATATACATGAGAGTTTCCTTGTTTGGATTACTTCGCACGACGTACTACGTCTCATGTGGTAGATTTCAAAGTTTTAATTCCATTAGATACGGGAAAAATGAATTAGGTAGACTATGCTTAATAGATAGAGCCTCCACTAAATATAGTAGCCTTTCCCTGGGGAGGATGGAGGTGATCTTGCTTTAGCACTCTGACGCTTTTGTTGTTGTTCGTTTTATTTTTATTTTCCTTTCAGGTGGTTCAGAGCGTCAGAGAGTCATATGATAACGGAGTTCTTGCACAGTTACCGTCATATGAGCTAGTAGATGAGACTCCACAGTAGACATACCTTATATTTAGTTATTAGAGTTTTATTTATTTTTCTCATTTTGTAAAGGCAGTGAGCCTTGATACATTCTTAGTTGATCAATGTCGTGATACATTCATATATTTTATGATGACAGATGTATTCCAGACTTGTTCATTAAGACATGATTTATTTATGAGACATTCTTTCTTATATCATGTCAGTTGCAGTTATTTTCTTTCTTTCGTCTGTTTGTACATGCACTTTATTTTTGATTCCACTAGAGGATATTACTATGATTGGTGAAACTTGTTGTTACACAATGTGGATGCATGGCAGGTTTGACATCTATGGGTTAACCTTGGACTGTAACCATGTGTGAAACTAAGGGTGTCACAGTTGGTATCAGAGCTCTAGTTCCAGTATCCTTAGGATCATTCCTGTGTTGAGTCATGGACCTAAAATAGAGTTTCCTAGGATCCATGTATAAAGTCCGTTAAGAATTCTTCAAATGAGTGAGGACGTAACATGTGTATATTCCAAAAAAAATTTATAACAGCATATCTATCGAACTCTCCTTCTTATGCTAAAGAATTCACTGAAGTCTCCTCCTCCTCTCTGAAATTCGTGGCTCTTCAGTCTCCAATTCAGCAGGGCTTCGGCAACGCTCGAGAATTCCAAATCCGAAAAAATAAAGGCCATGGGGCTGTATTTATAGGCTTCGGGAGCCCTGTTTTCGGATAAGAACGGCTGGTTCCCTCTTATCCTCAGTTATAACCACTTAATCACGTTCATGGATAATATTTTATCAGTTGAAGTAAATCCAGGCGGTTAATGGTCGAAAAACCATCAAAAATAGCCAAATCTGATTTTCGGGTCTGCAGACACCTGTGGGCGTCTCGGCGTGGCCGAGACACTTGTGAGTGTCTCGGCCTCGGACACTTGTGAGTTTCTCGGCTTGGCCAAGACACCAAGGGGTGTTTCGACCAAGCCAAGACACCTTTGGGTGTCTCGGGTTGGCCGAGACATCAAAGAGGTGTCTTGACTTTGGCTTAGGGCTCGGTCTGCGCATTCTGTCCGTTTTCGCCGTATTTTCATCATCCGAACTCAGAATCACGCGATCCAGAATGCGTCGAAAAGCCGATGAGGAGATCTACAAACTTCCATAATTGAATCATATGTGGAGTAAATAGGACATGAGGGGCGCTTCATCTTTCGTAAGCGATGTGCAGCTCCCTGTTTATTCTTGTTTCCGTTATTCCGATATTCTGTTGCTTCGCATGGTCCGTCGACTCACTTCATGTGTTTGTCATTGTCAAATAAGATTCTATGACTCAAATAGCAACGTTCACTATCTTCTCTCTGTCTCGAGCCACGTGCGGGGACCTATAGGCAATTTTTGACGCCTACAGATACCCCCTCCAAAGTGTTTCAGTCTCGTTCTTTTATAGATGAGCCTGAAATAGTTTGGATATGATTGGTCTAATCTTTAGTCGGTATAAAAGGACCTGTAGTTAGCTTTGACTCTTAACGTCTTCGATTCTCAGTCTATTCAATATCTTAATGAATAACCGAAGTTGTTCTGGCGCTGCGTTTATCGTCTGGCCGTCGTCGAAGTCTCAAATCAAAACTGGTGAGTTGATTTTGGCTTGTATCGTCGAGTTGACTTTGAACTGATTATCTCCATCATAATATGTTGACTTGCGTTGACTTTCATTGTAACGCGTTGAATAGCGTTGACCGGCGTTAACCTAGGGTTTCGGATCGCCCGACGTTGACTTTTCATTGTAACACGTTGACTGGCGTTAACCTAGGGTTACGCGTTGACCGGCGTTAACCTAGGGTTTCGGATCGTCTGACGTTGACTTTTTATTACAACGCGTTTACTGGCGTTGACCTAGGGTTACGCGTTGACCGTTGTTAACCTAGGGTTTCGAATCACCCGGCGTTGACTTTTCAATGCAACGCGTTGACTGGCATTGACCTAGGGTTACACGTTGACCGGCATTAACCTAGGGTTTCGGATCGCCTGGCGTTGACTTTTTAATACAACGCGTTGACTAGCATTGATCTAGGGTTACTTGTTGACCGATGTTAACCTAGGGTTTCGGATCGTCTGGCGTTGACTTTTCTTTACAACACGTTGACTCGCGTTGACTTTAATCGCAACGCGTGGTAGTCTCAAGTGTTGAGGTTGCAGGACCAACTATTAAAGCTGATACATCTGTAGGTATGGATCTTATCCTGACTGTTTCGCTAAAACAGTCAGCTTGTGGGCATCAGATGGGTCAGAGTTGATCGTAGCGACCTCTCAGGGCATCAGATGGGAGTCTTTTTTAGCATACGCCGAGGAGGTGTTGTTGCGGGATAGGGGTACCGATTTGAGAGAGACACGAGTAGTCTCCGAGTATTCAGATGTCTTTCAGAACATACCTGGATTACCTCCATTGAGAGAGGTTAAGTTTTGTATTGAGTTGCAGCCTGGTATGACACCGATTTCCTGAGCACCTTATCATATGGAGCCGACTAAGATGAGGGAGCTACAGATCAAGTTAGATGAGTTATTATCTCAGGGTTTTATTCGACGAAGTCATTCTCCGTAGGGAGCATCAGTCCTTTTCGTGAAGAAAAAGGATGGTAGTATACGATTATGCATCGATTATCGTGAGTTGAACAAGGTCACTATCCGGAATAGATAACCATTATCGAGGATTGATGACTTGTTCGACCAGCTGCAGGAAGTGCAACACTTGTCGAAGATTGACCTCTATTCTGGTTATCATCAGTTGCGGGTTCGGGAGATGGATATTCCTAAGACCGTCTTTCTGACTCATTATGGGTCCTTCGAGTTTCTCGTCATGCCATTTAGGCTGACCAATGTGTTGACCTTCTTATTTTGATGATGTTTAACAAACAATTTACTTCTAATGTTGTTTGTCTAGAGTTTGTGTTTTCGTATTTATTCTAGGCAAACAACGTGTTGGAGATGGATGGAATTGCGCTTCAACGAACATATCCAAAAGAGGTTGGTGGAATTGTGGAGTGAAGCCTATGCAATTCAAATTGAAGATCCAAGTTCTAGCTTCATCCGCATAGTGTACCAAGTCAAGCTTATTGAAGATCAAGATCGGCTTGGGTAATCTAGTTTAGGTTTTATATTATGTGTGTTAAGTACCTTAAGCTCAATATCATATACACACACGTACTTGGTTTCTATGTATATAAATAGTTATATATATAGTTATATATATACATACATGGTTTTGGGTTTTCATGTTTATAAATATGAAATTACATATTTCATATTTATTATTATGATTTGGTTTAACTACTTAGATATGAAACAAATATATTTTCATATGCATACTCATATGTTTTATTTTCTATTGTATTTGTGAAAATACTATATTCATTGTTTATAGACTTCATAACAATAGTTTACATCTTTTTTCAAGTCAATAAAATCATTTTCTAAAGTTTCAAAACATGGTTTAGCCAAAATGTCAAAATTCATATGTTTACATTTTTATGTTTTGGACTATTCTACAAAATGATGATTTTTCACAAATGGGAAATGCAATTTGGAGAATTCTTTTTTTAATATGTTCATTTACATGTTTATATACATTTTCCAAAGTTTTATTATTTTTTTAACTTTATTTGTTATTTTTAACATATTTTCAAAGTTTCAAAAATATGCTTTTAAAACCTGTTTTCCTTAGTATCAGTTCGCGGTTGACCGCCACGGTCGACCGCCATGAGTTCAGAACATAGTTTTTGACTTGTTGGCTCGCGGTCGACCATCGCGGTCGACCGTCGCTTGTCCAGAGTCATAGTTCTGTTTTTTGTTGCTCGCGGTCGACCGTCACAGTCGACCACCGCACTGTCATATCAGTTCTAACGGCTAGTTTCCAGAGCCGTTGCTGAGTTGGTTTTTTGGTCTTTTCTTGGTTTTCTCTTGGCTTTGGGGTTTTATATAAAAACCCCATTATACCTCAGTTCTTATAGCAATCCAAGAAATGTTTTAAAGAAGTTTTTAAACAAGTTTAAGAAAGGTTAAACAAGAGTTTAAGGTTCTGTTTAAGTTTGTTTTCAGAAGCTTTTAAGCATTTGAGTGTTTTGATTTTGTGAATCAATTCTACAAGAGCTTGAGGAGATCATCAATTGAAGTTTGAGCTTCCAACTATTCTCCCTCTACCTCTTGAACTATTGAGAAGTTTTTTAACTCTTTTCTCTAGCAATTTTATTATTGAATTTTGTATTCTTATTTGCTAGTTTGCTATTTGAGTTATATTTGATTTTATCTCATTGTTACACACACCCACTTGAGCTTATTGTATTTGTATTCATAATATATTTGGAGTTGTGAGAGTTGTAACAATTGAGTGTGAGCTTTCATTGTGTTCTCATCCATATTAGAGAACAATCATTTATTATAATTGTGCTTATTGTGAGAATCACTTTGTAATACGTGTACACCGAGAGAAGTGTGTGGCGAGAGTCAGGGATCGTCCCAAGAGGAGTGGCGTCGGTTGACGAACCTAGGGAGAGGTTATATCCGACCACTTGAGGGAGACACATCTAGTTCAACACTTAAGAGGGTGTAGAGTGGGATTTCAAGAGTGGTGATTGTAAAGTTTTCGGTTAGCTAGAAAACCGAGTGTGAGGTATAAACGTAGTTAGGGTAAACGTAGAAAACCCGGTTGTGATAGTGGATTTCTCCCCGGGAGTGGGGAGCGGAGACGTAGGACGGAAGGTCCGAACTCCGTGATCATATTATGTGTTTGCATTGTTTATTTTGCACTATCACTTTTGTAGTTTGATTATATCACCATTGTGTTAGTTTATACTTGCATATATTTTTATCATATAGGATATATCTCATTGCTCATATTGCTTATCCTAGCTCACATATCTTGTTGTATTTTATACTTGCTAGGATAACTTATCAATTAGTTTTTATTGACATATAATCGGATTAGATTAGTATAAGACCCTAATCACCCCCCCTATTGTAGGCGTCAAAAATTGCCGATAGGTCCCCACAAACAGCTCAGTGCTAACGAGCGACGATGAACGTCACTACCCGGTTCACAAAAGTCTAAATGACGTCGGTGAGCGCCTGAAGTGAACCGACGAACTACGTGAGCCAACGAATGTCAGAATCACGGGGATACGGATTGACCGAAAACCCCGCAATCGCTGCAAAAAGAGCAACACCCTCCGTGTCTCGATCACCACACTGATAATCCAACCAATGGGATCTACAGAACTTGCCGTCAGAATTCCAACGCATCTGAAATCAGTCGAATCCGAGTTCGGACGAAAAGTCAACGGCGGGACAACGGCGGGACAACGGCAGGACCTCGGAATGGACCGGGGCACCCTGGGATATCTCGGCAGGCTCGAAACACCCGAGGGGTGTCTTGGCAAAGCCAAGACACCCCAGGGATGTCTCGGCCAGGCCGAGACACCCCAAGGGTGTCTCAGCCAAGCCGAGACACCCTAGGGTGCCATGGCCGAGACACCCCCTTAGGGGTGTCCTCACACCAATGGTCCCCCCCTCCTTTTTGTTGGGTGTCCACATGGTCCCCCCTCCTTTTTGGCCTCTTCCACATGGTCCCCCCCAAGGGTGTCTTGGCCTCCTTTTACGGCGAAACGCTTTTTGGAAGCTCCTTTTACGGCGAAACGCTTTTTGGAGGTTGCTTTTACGGCGAAACGCTTTTTGGAGGTTGCTTCTACGGCGAAACGCTTTTTGGAGGTTGCTTTTACGGTGAAACACTTTTTGGAGGTTGCTTCTACGGCGAAACGCTTTTTGGAGGTTGCTTCTACGGCGAAACGCTTTTTGGGCAGCCCCTAGGCCTCCTCTTGTGCCTATAAATAGACCCCTTGGGTCTCCATTCTCTTAGCCCCTGATTTGGAATACTCTTGGCTTGGAATTGCTCTTGCCTTGGAGTTTTGGAGAGAGCGGCGAAGCCCTGCTGGAGCGAGGAGTCGGAGTTTTCAAGAGAGCGGCGAAGCCCTGCCGGATCAAGGAGTCTCCTTCTTCATTCACCCCTTCTCTTTTCCCTTAGTGTTGCCCCTTAGCGGTGATACTAAGAAGAGCGAATATCTCGATTATCCGAGATAGGAGCTGTCAGTTTCCATATCCCATAGCGGATAGACGAAACTCTGCCGGATTTTCCCGGAACAGATCTGATCGACCGGCGTTCCACGGATATCAACATCCCCGTCACAGGCCAAAGACCCACACAAGCAAGCACCGATAAACGGGACTTGCGTTTATTTTCAAGAGAGTTGTAATCTTAATTTCTTTGTTATTTGATTCATTGTAACGGCTGAAGTTTTAATGAAATCAGTAATGAAGGCAACTTTCGACGAAAACAAGCTGGCGACCATAGTGGGAGCCGCCGACCTCGCTGCCGAGATCGTCGTGACGCAACCGGCTTTCAAGATCCGGGTGAATGAAGAGGTCGAATACGAGTTCGACCAGCAGAAGTTTGAAGAGTACCTCTCTTCCTCCTCCTCTAGATCCGCCTCTCCAAGCCGGCGCGGGAAGACTTCATCTCTCAAAAGGGCTCGCGGGATCTCCAACTCCAAGATCCAAGATCCCGCCGTCGCTGTTGCTACGCCCGCATCACGCAACGTCCCCGCGACGTTCAGCGGAGTCAAGGTTGTAGATCCGGCTCTCCCTCCCGTCACAAAGGCAATGGATGAAACCATTCCAGCTCCGTCAAAGAGGGCGCTCCAAAGACGCCGTCAACGCCTCGCTCAACAACTCGCCAAGGCCAGGGAGTCAAAAGATGGAGTGCGCTATGCAGAAGACTTGAAGTCGAGGCAGCGACAAGAGCAACGGCAAGTAATCAACCTCCCCTCCAAAACAGAAGCGAGTGAGTGGATCCGTGTCAAGAGGAACCACTCCACGCTCGAGGAGCGGATCAAGAAGCGCCGTGCTTTACTTGCACATGCCCGGCTCCTCCTAAAGAAGGCGAAAGAGATGCAGCAAGAAACGGCGGTCAAAACGCCGCCCAAAAGCAAACTGGTGTGGGTTCCTAAATCAACACCAACGCCTCCAGTAAAGAAGGGTGAGGCTATCACCCTAAGTTCCTCCAAACCAGAGCCTGTTTCTACTACGGGGCTAGGTAAGAAAGGGGATCATTCAAGATCCCAGGTTCCTTTGACGGGTCACCTCGGTTCCTTACCGGAGAACCGAGGTAGAATACCCATCAAAGAACGGCTGGGACCATTGAAAGGTCCCCAAGTTAAAAATCAGACCGGGGGTCGAATCAATCCCCCCAAGAGAGATGAAAAAGGGAAAGCCCCTGTCACTGACCGCATTGGGTTGCGAGTCGAAACAAAAGAGCCCGTTCAGTTTCTGCGCTCACAAAAGCGTAAAATTGAACGGGCCACTCTTGAAAGAACTAACAAAGTGTTGCATTCCCAAAGGGAAGCACACTCATCTGAGGATGAGGTTGTCATACCGGGGAACACCCACCAACACTCTGTAGGTTGCTCCAGCTACCAAGCTGATGAGTTGTACTACAGGGCTGGGGGTGTGGGAAAATCTCGAAAGAGATACATGCAGGATATGGAGTCCCAATGCCCGTGTGCAAGTATCATTAAAGCGGTGCTGTCGGAATGCCGTTGTGACAGTACCCCAAAAAGAATCTCGGTGTTCGAGAGACTCTCTAAGCCGAGGCATTTCCACAAGAAGAAATTGCTCTGCCGAGAAGACGAATATCCAAGAGTGTCGGTTAACATGACCGGTAGGGGAAATTCAACACAACACTTCGGCATAGATCAGCTTGCCAAGGTATCCCGATGCATGACGCGGTTGCCACCAGGAACCAGGGGCCAGAAGAATTACCAAAGGGTACCAAAGGGGCTCTCCTTAGAAGAAGAAGAGTCATATGCTGATTCGGACTCTTGCGCGGCGGTGGCATCCGATGACACGGCCTCGAGTGCGGGACAACCATACGAATCACTCATGATCAGCGCCGAACAGGTGTCAAAGATACTGGAAGAAGCCCTCGCCAAACAGAAGGAGAGCTTCAAGTTCGAGATGGATATGGCCATGCAACGAATGAGAGAGATGCACGACCAACAGATTGCGGCGCTGACGGTCCACCAAGGAGAGCCAAATCGACGCAATCCAGAAGAGAATGAACGGGAAGCGGATAATATCAATATCCCTCCTGTCAACACCGACAATGGGGGTGGTCCCGCGGAAGATAATGTGAAAGAGGACCACGTCACTTCTCCCCGGAGCCACTCAAAGGCAGATACGGGTGAAGACCAGAAGATGAAGGACCTGGAGAGCAAAATCAACGCGTTGATGAACGCTCAGGAGGTAAAAAGGTCCGGTATACCCTGCCCCTACCCAAGGGAGTGGGAATCGATCCCATATCCGACAAAGTTTAATCTAATTAACTTTACGCCGTTTGATGGGAAGGGTTCCCCTACCCAACACTTAATATACTTCAAGTCTCATTTAGGAATCATTTCCGGAAATGAGCCCCTCATGGTGCGGTCATTCGTCGGCACTCTTCGTGGAGCTGCCTTCGATTGGTATCGCCGTCTCAAGCCCGGGAGCATCAACGGCTGGGATGACATGGAGGACATGTTTCTAACAAATTTCTTTGATGATGACACCGAGGTTTCAATCGGCACGCTATTCGACGAAAAGCAGAAGAATGGCGAGACGGTCGAAAACTTTGTGAAGAGATTCCGGAATAAGGCAATGAATTGCAGGGATCCGGTCAGTGAGGATTTTATCCTCGAAACTTGCCACAACAACTTGACGCTGGACATCCTCGAAGCCATGGGAATAGCGCCACCAAAGACCTGGAAGGACCTAAAGGTGCGGGGAGAACGAGCCGAGCGATTCCTCAAGAGGAAGAAGGCGGAGAGAGGGCAAATACCAAATAATGCCCCGCAACCAAACTTTACCCCCAAGGGTAAAGGGAAGGCGCATGCAAATGCTGTGGTCGCGAATCAAGTATTTGAGATGCAAGCACAGCCGCAACAGCCGCAACAACCGCAACAGCCGCAACAGCAGCAACAGAGGGCGCCTCAACAATCAAGGTGGCAACAACAGTCCCCGAAGGCAAAGGTCGGGGAGCCGAGGTTCCCGAAGGTCTACTCATTCAGGGAAGATGAAGTTCCCGGTATCTTCAAATACCTCGTCGAGAACAACAAGATCAAGTTGCCTCCGATCCAGGATCAAGAAGATGCCAAGAGGGTCAACGATCCCAAGTACTGTGCATTTCACAGGGCGGTGCACCATCCTACCAAGGTATGCTATGCTCTTAAAGATAAAATTCAGGCCCTAATCGATGTAGGGGTGATCACTATGAAGCAACCCAAAGAGAAGAAGGTGGGTGCGAATGCAGTGTCCATCAGCTTCGGGTCGGTTCCCTCGAGCTGGTTTCAACATGAACCAGTGATTAATGCAGCGATGAAGACGGTGAACGATGATCCTCACCAACAGTGCCGGAAAGGGCTTGTACCACATACGGCCCCGAATGGCGAAATCCTGTAGGTTCATCCGGTCCTGATCACAGACGAGCAATGGACCGGATCGTCATCCAAGAGAAGGTCAAAAGGAAAAGGCAAATCTTGTTATAGAGTTTCTGCCATTCCAGGGAAAGAGGACGACAGAATCCCGGCCTTTCCACTTTCTGAAGACGAACAGGAGGCCTTCACAACCCGAAGCGGGAACGAATATCACTACAAGTACCCGGATGCTTCCGAGCTATTGGGTACAAGAACCCCACCTTCCAAGACGCTGTCAGAACTGGGGATTACAGCAACTCCCCCAACGCCAGTAGCTGCGGAGAAGGTCCCGCAGAAGGAGAAGGGGAAGGAGCCTGTACGCCAAGAAGTCCAAAACCCGAGGCAGTCTCGATTCAATCATCCGATTGGGAAAGACAAACCGGGAAATACAAGCTCTCCACCCCATTTCGACATCATGGCGCAGTTGGCCACCATCCCGACTCGGATAACCTTATACGAGTTGTTGCGCCTTTCGAAGGACACAAGAAAAGCACTACAAGAAGCCTTGAGTGATTCGGAAGCCTTCTTGACTCGAATCAAACCATCTCCTGAAGAGCCGGAGTCTTCAGTTCAACACTGCAATCTTGCGGCGAATCATTTTCCCTGCATCTCTTTCACCAAAGAAGACATGCAGACGAAAAATTCGAAGCATGATAGGCCCTTGTATTTCACCGGGCATATTGGCTCCAGCGTTGTCAACCGGATCCAAGTCGATCCGGGTTCCGCTGTTAGCATCATGCCATTCCGATTGATGCATCATCTCGGAATCCCGACTAGCAAATTAGCATCCACTGGCACGACGATTTATGGATTCAACACCAGCGGGTCCAAACCCTTGGGGAAGATCCGAATCAAATGCCAGATTAGGGATTTGAAGTCGGAAGTTACATGCTATGTGATTGACGCGGAAACATCCTATAATTTACTGTTGGGTCGACCTTGGATCCACGGTAACCTTATAGTCCCGTCAACTCTGCATCAATGCCTCAAATATGTGGGCACAAATAATGAAGTCAAGACGGTGGTCGCGGATAAGCAACCGTTTAATGGATTGGAGAATTATTTCACCGATTCCCTTTTATACAGTGCTGAATCCGATACTTAACCATCGGCCCAAGGAACGGACAGCGGAGATGAAGCTGATACCGAACCAGGGTTTGATTATGATGGCGGTTTTGTTTTAAACGACATTGTACCCATTGTAATCAATCTTGACGATAATAAATCATCGGAAGATAGTTGTAATTGGCAACTTGCCGAAGAACTATCAATAAACGATGATTTAGAGTACTCGACGGGTCTCGATGATATCACTAATGAACTCTACACTAACCCTGATTTGTATATGCCTCTTCAATCATTTTGTTTGACGAAGAAGCAGGTACACGACCCTTGCGGAACAACGCTTATCATCCCCGCAGGGATTGGGGGTGGAAAAGAGGTCGTCTACGGCAAAGGAAGAAAGTCTCTGATACCCGACCACTTCATGGAAGAGGAAGACGACAACGATAAGCCTGCCCCACATCTGTTCAGGTACGATGCGAAAGCACGTAATATGATGGAAAAGTAGGGATATGACTTCAAGATCGGAGAAGGTCTTTTCTTTGGTCGAGGCCCGCGAGTTCCACCTCGAATGGCCTATGTACCAAAAGGGAAGCCCGACGATTATTATCGCCACAAACGAGGCTTAGGTTATGTCTCCTCAGATGACGAATGTTATTGGAAAGTCATTGATGAGATTGCCAACAAAGCTAGAAACGGATATTCTTCTGACTCTTCGTCTTGGGATTCCGACGCTAGTCTTGGCGAAATGTTCAAAAAGCTAATGTCGAACATGGTCACGGTTGATCCAGCGACAATAGAAGAAGATGATGAGATGCCGACATGGGAAGGCCCGTGGGTTCATCACTTAAACATGCAGTACGGTGATAGGTTCGAGCAAAGAGAGCCTCCTACCGAAGACCAAGTAGTCCAGGTGAATATGGGAACCGAGGAGAATCCGAAGCCAATATTCATCAGCGACAGCCTCCTACCCGAGGAGAAGGAGGAGTTGATTTCTCTTATCCGGGAGTATATCGACGTGTTCGCTTGGAATTATGAAGACATGCCAGGTCTCGATCCAAACGTAGCAGTGCATCGTCTCAACATTAAGCCGGATGTCAAACCAGTCAAACAACAACAACGACGGTTTCGTCCGCAAATGATGGAAGCAATCGAAGCTGAAGTCAAAAAGCTCGTTGATTCGGGATTCATCCGAGAGGAGCAACATCCGGAATGGCTTGCCAATATTGTCCCGGTTCTGAAGAAGAACGGGAAGATCCGGATATGCATCGACTTCAGGGACCTTAATGCTGCTTGTCCAAAAGATGACTTTCCTCTCCCCATCACGGATGTTATCATCGACAACACGTGCGGGTTCGAGAGGATGTCTTTCATGGATGGTTTCTCTGGTTACAACCAGATAAAGATGCATCCAGATGATGAGAAGCACACTGCATTTAGAACACCTCTCGGCGTATTCTGCTACACAGTCATGCCCTTCGGCTTGAAGAATGCAGGTGCTACATATCAGCGAGCTATGTCGAAGATCTTTCAGGAGCATCTCCGAAAGACTGTCGAATGCTACGTAGATGACCTGGTCGTGAAAAGTCATGATAAGAATGATCACATCAAAGACTTGAAGACCATGTTCGACTTGATGTGGGCCCATCAATTGAAGATGAACCCTACCAAGTCTTTCCTCGGAATGTCCAGTGGCAAATTCCTGGGATTCGTCATCACCAACAAAGGTATTCACATTGATCCGGATAAAGTGAAGGCGATCAATGAGTTACAACCTCCGAGAAACCTCAAAGAGCTCAGAGGACTGCAAGGGCGATTGGCTTATATCCGTCGGTTTATCTCAAACCTTTCGGGGAAATGCCAACCGTTCTCCAGGCTCACGAAGAAGGGCGTGTCATTCGTATGGGACGATGCTTGTCAAAAGGCATTCGAGAGTATTAAAGAGTATCTCTCGAAACCTCCCGTACTCGTTGCACCGAAATCGGGCAAACCGTTCTTGATTTATGTCAAGGTGACGAGCTACTCATTAAGTGCATTGCTTGCACAAGATGACGATAACGGTCACGAGCAAGCGGTATATTATTTAAGCCGAACCATGGTAGGCGCAGAATCTCGATATCCCATGATTGAGAGAGAATGCCTCGCCTTAGTGTTCGCTATCCAAAAGATGCGGCATTACTTGGTTGGACAGACCATCTATGTCATCTCTAAAGTTAACCCGGTCCGAGTGTTCATGACTCAACCGGCTTCCATGAGCTGGCGGTTAGCAAAGTGGGCTTTACTCTTGTCCCAATACGATCTGCACTTCAAACAACAGAAGTCGGTAAAAGGGCAAGCTATCTGTGATCTCTTGGCAGCTAATCCAACTACGGACACCGCCGAGATATACGACGACCTACCTGATGAAACCCACGAAGTCAACGCAACTTCGCACCAACAAGTGTGGCGCTTGTACTTCGATGGTGCTTCACGGGCAGCTAATGTCACAAGTGCTCCTGGATGTTCTAAGGTCTCCTCCGGAGTTGGAGTTGTCTTAGTTTCCCCAGGAAAACATGTGATGCCTCGAGCTTACTCATTAACCGAGCCATGCTCGAATAATGTGGCAGAGTATAATGCACTGATTATAGGGCTCAATTTCGCCAAAGAGCTGGGGGTTGAGTATCTCGAAGCCTTCGGCGATTCTCAACTAATAGTCAAACAAGTCCAAGGAGAATACAAAGTCCGAAGTCAGGATTTAATTCCTTACCACAAGATGGCGGTGGAGCTAGCGGAATCATTTGAAGGATTCTTCATCGAGCACGTTCCGTGGTTACAGAACACCAACGCAGATGCGTTAGCAGCTTTAGCCGTATCTCTGGCACAGCCACCCGGGACAGAACAATTTGTCACGGTAAGAACTCACCAACTCTTAGTGCCGCTCTATGATGAAAATGGCAGGGAAAAAGAAGTTCAGGAGGTGCACACAACTCAGGCTGAATTTGAACCCCGAGATTAGCGTTTCCCCATCATCGACTACGTCTTGCATGGAATCTTGCCAGAAGATGTGAAGGAGAGAGAGTCAATCAGACGAAGAGCGCCAAGATTCTACTATAATACGGAGAATCGAACGCTGTATCGCAGGGGGTACGATGGGCTGCTAGCACGTTGCTTATCGACCAAAGAAGCTGAAGAAGTGCTTAGAGAGGCACATGAAGGAGCATGTGGCGCACACCAACCTGGCCCCAAGCTTTATGATCGCATCAGAAGAATGGGGTATTTTTGGCCTTTCATGATGAGTGATGCAATCACATATGCCCGGAAGTGTCACGCATGTCAAGTACATGCGAATTATATGCACCAACCTCCGGAGCATCTACATCCTTCGGTGACGTCGTGGCCATTTGAGACTTGGGGAATGGACATTGTTGGTCCTATAAACCCCCCGTCCGTCAAAGGTGACCGGTTCATCCTGGCAATTACCGATTACTTCTCCAAATGGGCCGAAGCAGTTCCACTCAGAGAGGTCAAGACGAGCAACGTCATTGCATTCATCAAGCACCATATCATCTACCGGCATGGTGTTCCAAGACAAATCATACATGACAACGGTCCTCAATTTATCAGCAACGCCTTCATAAGGTTCTGCGAAAAGTTCAAAATTCAGGACATCTCGTCAACA
>BQKN01062851.1:114249-128600 GCA_022839385.1 Asparagus kiusianus | reverse complement strand
TATATATATATATATATATATATATATATATATATATATATATATATATATACACACACTAAAGTTATAGATTTTATCACTGTTGAATGTCTTTTTGTGATACAGTAACGTTTACTTTATTAAGATTAGTTTGCCCACTTGGTCGTGCCTTGGCGTTTCAAAAGCGGGTTGCTGGTGCAATCACTTTCATGCTGAATTATCACGTAATGGGCGATAATTTTTAGGGTTGTTTTGCATATAAACCCCTTAATTATGGGTATTTCTCAAAATTCCCCATAAATCTTTAATATTTGCAAAAAATTTATCTCAAATCATCAATTTTAGCCAAAGAAAATACCCCTAAAATTAATTAGTCATCAACTTTGCGATAAAAGTTGGATACGTAATTACAATTTAGCTTCTCAAAATTGATGAGCAATTGCTTTGAGAGTAATTTTTTCTGAATTGATGATTGCAGGGGTAGTTTTGCATATACTAAGCTCTTGAGGGCATTTCTATATATATTCATAATTTAAGGAGTTAAGATTTGTTTGCCCACTTAGTCATGCGTGCCTCGGCGTTTCAAAAGCGGGTTGCAGGTGCAATCACTTTCATGCTGAGTTATCACGTAATGCGCGATAAATTTTAGGGTTGTTTTGCATATAAACTCCTTCATTATGGGTATTTGTCAAAATTCCCCATAAATATTTTATATTTGAAAAAAATACATCTCAAATCATCAATTTTAGCCAAAGAAATACCCCTAAAATTAATTAGTCATCAACTTTGCGATAAAAGTTGGATATGTAATTACAGTTTAGCTTCTCAAAATTGATGAGCAATTGTTTTGAGAGTAATTTTTTTCTGAATTGATGATTGCAGGGGTAGATTTGTAGATACTAAGTTTTTGAGGGCATTTCTATATATATTCATGATTTAAGGAGTGTATATATAAATGACCCTAACATTTATTTATTTATATACTCTATAATGAAGACGCTGAGAATCGAACACATTACTGTGAAAGTCATATTAGAACATCCAATCATCTGATCATCACCCGCGGTGCTTTGTACTATTTATTATTATAATACTTTTTGTGAAAAACTTTCATTAGTTTTTACATAATGAAAAATAAAAATTATGTGATATGTGGACCATATATTCTTAGCCATTAAATACAGGATATGATAATTTGCATTTAAACCCAATTTTTTAAACCCAGTTAATTTTATTCTAGCAATTTATAATAGATATTATGTGTTACCTTTTTTATTACAACCTTTTAACGAAGTGCGTACATATACTATGCATTTTTTTAACTAAATATTAAAATATTAGTTTTTCCTTTTTTGACACTAATGTTGCAACATCACAAATGGTAGATGTTTTTTGTCAATGACTTTAAAATTTTACACTTACTTATTTTTAAACTCGCAATTTCAGAAAGGGATTTCTGCTAATAAACCAAAAAATTTACCTTCACACTTCCACTTATTTTTTAAAATCCAGTCTTCCAAAAATCACTCTTAGCCGAAAACACTCTTTTGAAATAATCTTAAACTAATTTTGTATTTCAATATATGGTGTAATATACTATATTATATTGCAACTTTCTATACTTTTCTCTAAGTTGTTATATATGTGGTACATACTGAAACCAAATGCTTAAACTATTTATTTAGTTTTTTCCTAAGACTAAAGTCGTGGCATCATACAAGTGTTTTAACCTACAGATCTAAAGTTTTCATAACTATGTGATTTTATAATCATACACCTCTAATTTTTTTTTGTTGGGGTCAAGTTTATGCATTTTTTAACTTTCATATATACCTGAAAGATTCTATTTTTCTACTTTAATACCTCAAAGTTTGCTTTTTTTAACTTAATGCCCTAAAGTTTAAAAATAATTTAAGGTATAAAAGTGTCAAAAATAAAATTTTGAGTATAACAATGAAAAATATATAAATTTTGTCTTAACAAAAGTTCTAGGAAAAAAAAAACTTTGAGGTATCAAAAGTAAACAAGGTGCATGTGAACTTAGGGTATCAAAGTGCCAAAAATCTTTGGTATTAAAGTTAAAGAATATAAACTTTAAATTACCAAAGTGCAAATATTCCATATTTGAGAAAGATGTGTTTTAAGAGAGAAATCATATCTAAGAGTATTTTTCGTCATTGAGGGACCAAATTGTAAGACGCCCTAGAGTTTGAGAGACCAATAAGCAATTATTGAGATTTGATGGACTATATTATTGAAGTTGTGTGGGACTAGTTTTCTCAAAAATATTTCTTTCTAAATTGAATTAGCCTTTATTTATTTGTTATTATTATTATCATTTGCCTCTCTCTATACTAATTTATGTACATAAGAAGTACGAAGGCATTAGTTTTTTGCAAATGCTTTAACTAATATTTTTTTACATCAAAATGTGCCTTTTTTTCTCCACACTAATTTATATACAATAAATCTACCTAAAGTATTAATATTGTCCATATGCTTAAACTGTTATATTTTTCACTTTTACTACAGTAATTTATCAATATACAAAATGAAAAAAATATTTTTATTTACAAGCTAAAAAAGAATTTTGTGAACCAAATGCTTAAATCAATTTTTCTTCATTCGCACTATTTTTTTCATAATAAAGTTCCCAAAAAAAATTATACACAAATTTAAGAAAAAATTCTAAGCAAAATGTATAACAGTTCACACAAATGTCACGGCAACGCGTGAGTTGTTGTGCGCGGCGGAAGCTTTCTCGGGCAACACGAACAATAACTCGAACTAACCACAACTAATATGCAAACCACAATCACAGCAAGAACAAGAGATTTACGTGGTTCGACAAGTTGCCTACGTCCACGGGGCAAAGAGGGGGGAGTTCTTACTATTAGAAATCAGAGAATACAAGTAGAGTTACAAATCTCTTAGATCAAACCCTAAAACAAAGCTCTTGATCTCTCTCAACTCTCCCACAATTGGATGCAACTATTCTCTCTTCAAGGCTGCTCAGATTCGTCCTTGCATTAACCCTAAACAATCAAGATTTGAGTTATATACAACTCAGAAACGAAACGGGTCAAAAACCGAAAGGCCCAGCCCAGTCCATCGTCGGTCGACCGCGCAGGTCTCGCGGTCGACCGGTGAGGTCGACCGAATCTCAGTCTCGAGAGCAAAAAACACTTACAGTCGTCCGCGGTCGACCGCGCCGGTCAACCGCCAGCAATTCCGAAACCTAGTACCCTTCGTGCACGTTCGCGGTCGACCGCACCGGTCGACCGCCAGTCTGCCTGGCAGATTCCTTTGCTGTTTTCCTGTAATTCTTCAATTCTCCACCTCGGCGAATGTTTCCACCAAAACTGAGCCGACACTAAATCATCCAATAGTCCCTCAACAAGTCAAGGAACTAATCTAGAGCTGAAACGCGATCTCTCCCCCCATCTGAATCAACTGATCAAACCGGCTGTATCTGAAAGACTGCCTACGTATCCTCTTGCCCAAGGAATCAAGCCGAACATAGTTCACCCAAATGACCTCCAAAGGCCTCAGCACTGAAGGATGTTCAAAAGCTTTAAACAATGACCAAATTTTACTCCTGAAACAACTTTGGTCAACATATCTGTAGGGTTGTCATTCGTGTGGACCTTCTCCAATATGACGTCTCCATCATCCAAAACGTCACGTACAAAGTGGAATCTGACGTCGATGTGCTTCGTGCGCGCATGATAAACCTGGTTATTCACCAAATAGATAGCCGACATGTTATCACAATATATCCGAGTAGTCTCCTGAGCGATCCCCAAGTCCTCCAATAATCCACGCAACCATAAAGCCTCCTTAATAGCTTCAGTAACTGCTATATACTCTGCCTCTGAAGTAGAGAGAGCCACTGTGGACTGAAGCGTGCAACGCCAACATACAGGTGCACCTGCCAATGTAAAAGCATAACCTGTAGTAGACCGACGTTTGTCAAGATCTTCAGCATAATTAATCTGAATCCACATATCCAATACAATCCTGTCCATCCTTCTCATCCTTCTGGAACACTAAACCAACATCCACGGTGCCTCGAACATACCGTAGAATCCACTTCACGGCCTCCCAATTACCCTTCCCGGGGTCGTGCATGTATCTCGATACCATGCTCACGGCCTGTGACAAATCTGGACTCGTACACACCATCGCATACATTAAGCTACCTATTGCACTGGCATATGGGACCTTTGACATATAATCTCTGTCCTCAACTGAAACAGGTGACATCAATGCTGAAAGCTTAAAGTGAGGAGCCAATGGTGTGCTAACTGCTTTTGCATTGCCATCAAAACTGAATTCCTTCAACATCTTCTGCAAGTAGCTCTTCTGTGTAAGTTTCAAACTCCCTTTCACCCTGTCTCTCTCGATCTCCATACCCAATATCTTCTTTGCCTCTCCAAGATCCTTCATCTCAAACTCGGATGACAGCTCATCTTTCAACTTTCAAATAGCCGAAGAATTTCTGGAAGCAATAAGCATATCGTCAACATATAAAAGTAAATATATGTGCTCACCATCATGTAGCTTGTGCATATAAATACATGGGTCATATGGGCTCCTCGTGTACCCTCGGCCAATCATAAAGCCGTCGAATCTCTTATACCACTGTCTTGGTGACTGCTTCAAACCATAAAGAGACTTCTTCAGCTTACAAACCAAATCTTCCTTTCCTGTAGTTTTGAAACCCTGGGGTTGTGTCATGTAGATCTCCTCATCTAAATCACCGTGTAGAAAGACTGTCTTCACATCCATCTGGACCAAATCCAAATCCAACTGTGCCACCAACGCCAATAAAATCCGTATAGACGAATGCTTCACAACGGGTGAAAATACCTCGTTGTAATCAATGTCCTCAAGCTGTACATATCCCTTGCCAACCAATCTGGCTTTGAACCTTATGTCCCCAATAGAAGATCCCTCTTTCTTCGCATATACCCACTTGCAACCTATAGCCTTCTTACCCTTAGGTAGATGTGCAAGTGTCCAAGTATCGTTCTTCTGAAGAGACTGCATCTCCTCCTCCATAGCTTCCCTCCACCTGATCGAATCGGGGCTAGACTCTACCTCCCTGAATGTGGCTGGAACTATATTGTCAATGACCTCCACTGATAATGCATATGCGACCATGACATCATTATACCTAGCTGGTCGACGAATCTCTCTTCTCGGTCTATCTGTTACAATGGACCTCTGAACATGACCCTGTTCACGAGTCTCATGATCCACTGTATCCTGTATCTGCCCGGCTGTCATCTCATCTCCTCCTAGTGTCACCTCTGTAGGAGCCTCGATGGATACAGTGCTCTCTGGAGTGGGTGGAGTCACATCATCCTCCACCTGCTATGATATCTCTCCTGTCTGGTCTCCCTCCACCTGCTGAGGGGCTCGAGGCCTCATCATGTACGTCTCGTCAAATGTGACATCTCTGCTAATAACTATCTTCTTGTCCTGTGGATCTCATAACTTGAAGCCTTTGACTCCATCTCTAAATCCCACAAAGACTGCTTTCCTCGCTCTCGGATTTAATTTACCATCACTGACATGATAATAAGCTGGACACCCGAATATCCGAAGCGACTCATAGTCACTAGCCACCGAACCAAACCAACGCTCCAAAAAAGTCTTCCCGTCTATCGCAGTGCACGGCAACCTGTTCACGAGATGGCTCGCATAAACTACCGCCTCGGCCCAAAAAGATCTAGACAATCCACTCCGTATCATCATACACCGCACCTTCTCCAGCAAGGTACGGTTCAATCTCTCAGCCACCCCGTTCTGTTGCGGTGTCTCTCAAACTGTGAAGTGTCTTCTAATATCGTGATCCCGGCAAAACTGCAGAAACGGATCACTCTTGTACTCTCCACTGTTATCTGAACGTAGAGTCTTTACCTTTCTACCTATCTGCAGCTTCACTTTCTTCTTCCACTCTACAAAAATATCCAGGACCTGATGTTTATGCTTCATCGGGTATACCCAATTCCTCCTGGAATAATCATCAATAAAAGTAACAAAATAGTTGGCCCCCCCCAAGAGATGTGTTCTTGGAAGGACCCCAAACATCTGTGTGAATGTAATCTAAAGTACCTCGGGTGTTATGAACAGCGATGCCAAACTTTACTCTAGTCTTCTTCCCAAGTACACAGTGCTCACACAGCTCCATCTTGCAGGTCTTAGGACCTTTCAATAGCTCCTGTTTTGCTAATGACTGTAGGGACTTATCACATGTGTGTCCAAGTCTCATGTGCCATAAGGTGGTAGTGTCCTTCTCTGTAGTAATAGAAGCTGCCAGACCCCCTGTAA
Source organism: Asparagus kiusianus (assembly GCA_022839385.1). NCBI lineage: Eukaryota > Viridiplantae > Streptophyta > Magnoliopsida > Asparagales > Asparagaceae > Asparagus > Asparagus kiusianus. The sequence continues at coordinate 122,282 of BQKN01062851.1, read as the reverse complement.
CTGTCTTGCCCTTCAAGTAGTATAGGTTGTTTTCCCTGACACCTCGCATCACCACCATAAAACCCTTCGTGACCTTCACTGTAGCATCCTTTAAGATCACTCGATATCATGCTGCCTCCAAAGTCCCAAGAGAAATGATGTTCTTCGTCAACTGTAGCACGAACCTTACTTCCTTCAATTCTCTCACTACACCATCATGCATCCTAATCCAGACTGAACCAATACCACCAATAGGACATACGTGATCATTACCCATAAGCACGACATCCCCTCTTTCCAGCTCCTCAAAGCTAGAAAACCACTCCCTCTTAGGGCATATGTGATATGTAGCTCCCGAATCCATCATCCACTCCGTGGAATCTGCATAGCAAACTGATGGTAACGTAGGGCATGAATAACCTGAAGAATCTAAATATGAATGCTCACCAATAGCTTTTGCAACATTCACTTCTGAAGCTTGTGCGGCTTTCCCTTTGTTCTTCCCGGCTTTTTCTTTCCACTTTGGGCAGTCAATCTTCCAATGTCCTTCTTCTTTACAATACCGATATTGATTTCTACCAGCACTCTTATAGGCACTCCTATTCTTTGACTTTGAGCGGTTGAACTGACGACGGTTTGGATCTCGGCCTCGAACTGCTAATGCATCTCCCGATGTCTTCTCGGAGGGTTCACCATCAGTCTTCCTCAACTCATAATTCACCAAAGCGGAGGTCACCTCCTTGTAGCTGACTATAGTTCTTCCACTGATCATAGTGAGGACGAACGTACCATAATCATCTTCGGGCAACAAACACAGAAGTAGCATCGCATTTTCTTCATCCTCAACTATAATATCAACATTGGCCATATCTGAAAGTAGCTTAGTGAAGTTGTTGACATGCTCCCTGATGGAAACTCCCCTCTTCATCTTGAACTGATAAAATCTCTTCTTCAAGTGAAGCTGATTCTCAATGCTCTTCGTAAGATATTTCTCATTGAGTGTTTCCCACATCTTCTTCGCCGATGTCTCGTTCATAACATCGTAAATAAGATCTGGCGTCAAACATGACCTAATAACACCACAAGCTCTACTGTTCATCTTCCTCCAAACCTTATCTTCCAACTCAGCGGGTTTCTCTTTTAACTCAAGAATCTCCTCCAAATTCTGTGCCTCCAAGGCATCCATCACCTGACACCTCCACAATCCAAAATTGATCTTGCTATTGAACTTTGGAACATCAATCTTTGTGTTATTGATGCTCAGACTCTGTATCGCCTTTGTTAGAGACGAACCTGACGTGCTTGCATCTCCCATGTTGTCGATCTAGCTCTGATACCAATTGTTGTGCGCGGCGGAAGCTTTCTCGGGCAACACGAACAATAACTCGAACTAACCACAACTAATATGCAAACCACAATCACAGCAAGAACAAGAGATTTACGTGGTTCGGCAAGTTTCTTACGTCCACGGGGCAAGGAGGGGGGAGTTCTTACTATTAGAAATCAGAGAATACAAGTAGCGATACAAATCTCTCATATCAAACCCTAAAACAAAGCTCTTGATCTCTCTCAACTCTCCTACAATTGGATGCAACTATTCTCTCTTCAAGGCTGCTCAAATTCGTCCTTGCATTAACCCTAAACAATCAAGATTTGAGTTATATACAACTCAAAAACGAAACGGGTCAAAAACCGAAAGGCCCAGCCCAGTCCATCGTCGGTCGACCGCGCAGGTCTCGCGGTCGACCGGTGCGGTCGACTGAATCTCAGTCCCGAGAGCAAAAAACACTTACAGTCGTCCGTGGTCGACCGCGCCGGTCGACCGCCAACAATTCCGAAACCTAGTACCCTTCGTGCACGTTCGCGGTCGACCGCACCGGTCGACCGCCAGTCTGCCTGGCAGATTCCTTTGTTGTTTTCCTGTAATTCTTCATGAGTCAATTTTGCTCGTTTGAACTAGTTTTTTCTAGTTCAAAATCTAACTCTTAAATTTGTTCTCTTTGTATTTTTCTCTACATATACCAACTCTTATCTAATTAAGCAAAAACTAGCCTAGAGCTAATTTCTTTTTGGAATTGTCAAACACAACCCTGTAACTACTCTAAAGAGAATTGATCTCACTTTTGTCCCACAATCTATTCACATATTTACATTTCAAAGGAGAAAGAAATATGTGATGCATACATTTCATGATAATATATGTTAGAATACATAATTATAACCTTCACCTCTTTTTTTTAAAGGGCAAGATGCCCTATCAAAAGTATATATATTATAAACTTATAGATAATGTTTGTACTGAGTGATATCTAGGAGTGATTTTGATGGATACAACCAAAGGAAAGAGGAGCAGACCTATGTCGTCACTCTTAACCTCTAGCTAAATCCATGTGAAAGCACCAATATATATCAACAGCAACCTAACAAAAGAATAAAAAAAAGTATACAAAATGATGCTGACAAACCCCAACATCGAACTAATCCAAGTCTGAAAAAACAATCCACAACCGAAAGACAGAAAGAACAATTAGGAATTTCATGTAGCTTCATTGCTATCTTTGCTAGATGAAAGAAGCTCGGGGATATCTCTCTCTCTCTCACTCTCTCTCCTTCAGCTTCATCCCCTTCTTACTGGTCAGGGAACATGTCCAGAAAAGAAGAAAGTGAGTCACACTAGATACCATCTTGCAAGCTTGAGGAAAATCTCCAAAATATATCAACTTGTTACGTGCTCTCCAAATACACTGATAGATCGTAGGAAAGCAAATATTCCAATATTCCATAATTTTTGAACCGACAATAAAGCATTGAGGCATGAGGCAAGGTAAAATCCCCAATTTTAGGTAAAAAGAAGTCCCATACCAATTTGAAATTTTTTGTGCAACTGATTAGGGACTTTAACATAATACCAGAGCAACCCGGATTCAAATCTCATAACCATGAATTTAAAGAGAGGTTTTTTTAAAAAAAATTAACAGTGCTAGGTAATTCTAGGTTTCAGCCGATAAAAAATGATGCTCAAACTACGGGAGCATGTTAAAACATAAAAGTATAACCCTTAACACAACTTAGGAGTTTTGGTGTAATTGGTTAGGACATTAATAATTTAAATTTCATCGCATACTAGTATATTGGCACGTGCAAATGCACGTTCTGCTAATATTAATTTTTTATCTAAACAATTCTCGATTTTGTATGTTAATTATGTTATATTTCTTTAATATGTATTTATAATATTTCTAGTAAAAAATGCTGATAAAAATTAAGAATTGATTTTAAAAAATATGTAGATCTTTCCTACAACTAAAAAATTATTATTGTATACTTCATTTTAATAAGAGGAATCAAATCGAACTTAAAATTCATATGATAGTTCATTGACGTAAATAAAACAAATTTTATTTTATTTATTTTTTGAATTTTATTTCGTCATTAACTTTAGATTGAAACAATAATAAAATTATGAAAAAGTATGTTCTAGTTGTACATAAAAAATAATCCAATTTTAATTTTTTTTTCTAATATAACAAATATTTTTCTAGTTACTGGAACACATTTTTAATTATACACTATAGGCATGTTAAATAAGGCTCTTACTTATAATATATTACTACCTAGCTTACTTTGTGTCGCATTTTCATTTTCTTAAATTATATGATTTTTAGGAAGGCCACACTTGAAATTTTAAATTTAAGAATGATGGGGAGGAGTAGAAGTAAATGAACCGTCTGGAGAGGAATGGAATTCTAAATTTGAGAAGGAGATGGAGGAAAAAAAGCAAGGGAATATTCTAGATGAGATGGAGGAAGAGAAGGAACTCATATTTCAAATGACCAAATTACCCTTATATTTTACTAAATAATCATCTATTCTTTGACAAATTGAAGGAATAATTACCTATTTCTTTTTACTTTTTTTTTTTAACACTCACAAAGGTTTTATAGAGTAGCATAGAAGTATAGATGTGATGTGAAGAAGTCTATGAAAGTAAAATTTGCACGTTGTAGTAGTTAGTTGGATCTGAAAGCTAAACTCTTTACTCATCATGGCCTTCAGTTTCTCCAGAGGTATCCAATGTAGAGTACCTTACAACATGAAGAAATGATAATAACAGAGATAGCTGCATACATTAAACATAACAGTTAAACTACACATGATCAATAATCTACCATCCTGGTGCTGCCAATACAAAAAACAAATCAGCAAACCAGTACAAATTTTTCACCAAAGCAACAAGTACAGCAACAACATACTACCAGCCAAATTAATACCGTCATCAGCCTGCAAATGTCTAAAATCCCATCTGCAACAGCCCACTGAATCGTCACTTGAGAATTGATTCCCAATCTATCTCCAACGACGGGAACTTCTGCAGCAGCAAGCTCTCCATCTCCTCATCCCAACTCTTCCCCTCCTGCCGCTGAACCTCCGACGATCCACCGCCAACCTCCTCCACCTCCTCCGACGACGAAGCCTCCTCGGACTTAGGCTCCTCTATCGCATTCTCCTGCTTCCCCTTCTTCGGCCCGTTATCGATGTTCTCGCATATAGCACTGAGCTTGGCATTGACGGACGAATGGAGCTCCGGCCCGTAATGGGACCCATTTCGCCGGAGGTCAGGGAAGTTGAGCCGAGCAAAGTCTCCCCTGAGCTTGAAGGCGGCCTTGTCATAGGCCAATGCGGCTTCTTCAGCGGTGTCGAAAGTGCCGAGCCATAATCGGGTTCGGTTTCTTGGCAGCCGGATCTCGGCCACCCACTTGCCCCAATGCCGCTGCCGGACCCCGCGATACAGCTTCGTGGGCTTCGGAGGGAGGAGAGGCTTCATGGGCTGAGATTTTGGCCCGAGGAGCCTCCTTTGGGTGTGGAGGTGGTCATGATTTGGTGCGTAGAGATGATGATGTTGCTGCTGCTGCTGCTGCTGCTGCTGCTGGGACTGGAACTGGGCTTGAATTTGGTGGATTTGATCTGGGCTTAGATTGGGGAGAGCAAACTGGCCGGTGGAGAGGTGAAAGGTTTGATTTTGATGATAAAGGTTGGGACTCTGATCAAAAGAGATGTACTCAAAGTTGGGATTTTGAGATGGGTACGTAGGAAAAGAGGGAATTTGAGGAACCGAGGGAGAAGAGGAGGAAGAGGAGTTCGAAGCACTTTTGATAAAAGGTTGGAGTGCATTCATGAGCTCCCCGTTGAGAGGATCTACCGAGCTACTACTAGTCCTATTTCTATTTCTTTTGTACATGTCAATAGCTGTGGCCATGACTTAATTATAAAATAAAAATAAAAATAAAAATAAAGAGAGGAAAAAAAACCACCTTGTTCTTAAATAAAATCAAAGAACCAGGCAAATTAAGTGCTTAAAAGTTTAGATATAAGAAAGAGATTACACAAAAAAGAAGTAGCCTCTTTCCATCTAGATAAAAAAAAAAAGAAGAAGGGAGGGGGAAAAACAAGCTGAGGGTGTAGAAAAATAACCCCTCGAGAGGATCAAAGAACCCAGATAAAAATAGGATCTCGATCTCTCTATTTCTGATCAAATAAACGAAAAAAAAAGGAGGAGAAAAAAAGAAGCAAATTGAGGATTTTTTTTTAATATATTATTAAAGAGAAGGGATTAGAACACAAACCTTTGAGCTGTTCATTCAGTGAAGGGTCTCTCAGCCTCACAGATGGGTGGGTCTGTTTTGAGGGGAGGCGCTCTCTCTCGCTCTCTCTTTTGAGAAGACAAAAGGAGCTGAGAGGGGTTTAAATAAAGCCCAAAGCTTTGTGTTAAGCATTGAATTAATCCCACTTGATTGAACTTGGAACTCTTCATCTCGCACCTTCGCGTTAGATCGCACGTGCTAATCTCATCTCTGTTGAAGGCTCCAGTAGGTAAAACACTACAGCCACACTCCTAACCACACCTTGAGTCACACCCCCTCTCTCACCTACCGTGCACATGGCTCACTTTAGATTTTTTTTAAAAAAAATCTAAAATGGACCCGTACACTGTAGCTGAGAGAGGAGGTGTGCCCCAAGATATGATTATGATGTGCCTGTAGTGCCACTCCTCGAGCTAACGCGATCGTCCTTTCCCTCGCAACTGGCACCTGTCCTCTCGAAACTGGCGCGTGCCGGTTGTGGTACACGTGGTGTGATCTCATTGGGGGTTGAGTTAGTTGACTAGTGAGGTTCGGTAATCATATGGAGAGTGGGACCGGCTGAGCTACGCGTGGGAATGTTGAAGTGGGGCCCGAAGTGGTACAGTGATCTTGCAGGAAGGATAAGTTTACCTTGCGTGGTACGTGGCCATAGATCATTGGATGATGTGTGCTGTGTTTGAATAGTGGGTACGATTAAGTAAACGGATAGTGGAACAAGGTCAAGAAAATAAAAAGGCTCAATTACACTTTAAATACCCTGTAGGTAGGGGGGAGCAAAGTTCGATTGAACAGTCCGATTTCTCACAGTTCGATGCGGTTTTGATCAAAGTCCGGTTCGGGTTGGGTTCAGAAACGTTCAACCCAATTAAATCAACCCGACCGAACTTTTCCCCACCCGTCGTAACCCATACCTGACTAATATAAATTCCCCCGTTCTCAATTTCTCATTCATTCCCCTTGCCTTAAATCTCTCTTTGCTCCCTCTCTCGATCCGGTCCCCGTCGCCGCCTCCACCAATGGCCATATCCCCAACCCTAACCCTCATCTCCCTCCCGAGCCCTCTCGCCAGATCCCCAGGACCCCAACCCTAACCCCTAACCCTCCAATCCCCCTTCTTCAGTCAGCGGGCGGTGGCGGCGATGGCGAGGACGCAACTCAAGGGTGGCATCGACAGCTAGCTCGAGGGTGTCCACTGCCCAGGGCTTCGTCGAAGGGGTCTTCGGAGGAGAGGAGGGAGCCAAGGCGGCGGCGGAGGAGGGTTTTGAGGAGGGAGGGAGCTCGTCGTCGTCGGCTGAGCTCGAGGGTGTAAACCGTCGGTGGCGGAGGAGGGTTTCTAGGTAACGAGCCTTTATCTTATGCTTTTTTGTTTTTGAGTGTAGCTGAGCTCGAGGGCGGCGTCGACGCAACGTCGACGACGAGCTCGAGGGTGTAAACCGAACGCAGCGAACCGAACCGTATCACTTCGGTTCGGAGCGGTTTTAGCTAGCTTGAGGGTCGGTGCTGTTCTGTTGTTAATTTTTTTGTCAAAATCGACTGAACCGACCAAATGCTCATTCCTACCAGTAGGTTTTCCCTACTTTGCACTTATATAGCTTTACTTACTATTTACAACATTTTTATACCCTGAAAATTTTAAGTTTGCATTTAAACAATTCAGGTATGCAAATACAAGAATTCCTCCCTAAAATTCTCATGCAACACTGACATTAGAGCTTCCAAACCTTATATTTTGTTAAATTTTACTGTTAAAACTATCCATAATTCTATTTTTAAATTATCTTAATTTTATTTTAAAATAGGATTATAATAGGTTTAACAGTAAATTTAACAAAATGTTAAAAGATAAAAAAAAATTTAGTATTTGAATGTTGCATGAGAATTTCGGAGCTAAATTCTCATATTTGTATAATTGAAGGTATTAAAGTGTAAATTTTAAAAACTTTAGGGTATATGAATACTGTCAAAAATAATTGAGGGTATATAGGTGCAAAGTAGGGAAACTAGGGGGCATTTAAGTTCAGTTAACCCCAAATAAAACTGAAAGAAAATCGTCACTAGTAGAAAAACGGTCAAACTAGACGGAACAACCTAGATGGAAAAAATTTCCGTCTAGTTTGAATCAAACTAGACGGAAATTTTCCGTCTAGGTTGTTCCGTCTAGTTTGAATCAAAATAGACGGAAATTTTCGTCTAGTTTGACAAACTAGACGGAATGGTCAATCTAGACGGAATTCCGTCTAGGTTGATGATCAACCTAGACGGAATTCCGTCTAGTTTGAGGCAAACTAGACAGAAATACCGTCTAGGTTGATGCAAACTAGACGGAATTTCCGTCTAGTTTGCCTAGGGCAACTTCACAAAAAGAATCAGCCGCCGGGGGGGGGGGGGGGGGGGGGGGGGGGGGGGGGGGGG
>BQKN01062851.1:99546-113849 GCA_022839385.1 Asparagus kiusianus | reverse complement strand
CCCTCCCGACCCCCCTTCCCCCCTCCTCCCTCCCCACTCGGCAGCCCCCTCCCCCTTCCGACCCCCCGAGCCCTATTCCCTCCCTCCCTCCCTCCTTCCCCCCTCCCCCCTCGGCAGCCCTCTCCCCCTTCCCCCCTCCCCCTCCCGACCACCCCCACCCCCGGAACCCCCCTTCCCTCGCTCCCCCCTCTCGGTAGCCCCTTCACCATCGGCGTAAAAGGTATGTTTTTTTTACCGATCTTTAGAATTTTTAAATTTTTTATTATTTATTGTTGAATTTAGTTTAAAAACTCTAATTTATGATAAAAAAAATAAACGAGTTCAATTCTGAAAACCCTAACTTAACTACATGTTAATTCATTTGAACAACACCAGTAATCATATTTATTTAAACACTTATAAACCCTAACTCATTTAAGTTTCATTCGTGCTATAAGTATGTGTGATATTATTTAAGTTTGTGATGGGAAAATATGTGAAATAATTTTTTTTTTAAAAATAGAGTGATATATAACACATTATAAATTTTTATAATGTGTTATAATCCAATTTAGGTGAATAAAAAAATAACGTTATCCCTAGACTTCCGTCCAATAATTACATCCAATTATTTGGACTTATAATATATGATATACGACTCAGATTTGGGTAGGAGACGAAGTTTTCTCCCAAAAATGAGCGTTTATTTTATATTATAGGAATAAAAAACTGGTACTGAAATTCGTAATTATTGGATCTGTCCTTCTCGGACGGGTTAGGAATATAGTTGTGCATACATCCAATTTTGTATACTTTGTATATTTTCATTCTTAAAAGTTTTGGCAGCACCTATTCGTTGTTCTCCGTGTACAATAAGCATATGTTGTTCTGCGTTTCGGGTTATTACTGATACGCATAATAACATCCACACAGTGTACAGGGAGAACAGCGGGTAGGTGCTGCCGAAATTTTCAAGAAATGAAAATATACAAAGTATATGAAGTTGGATGTAAGCACTACTATATTCTTAATGGATAGAAGCCTTCCTATGACAGCCGCAAGATTAGTGTAATTAGTTTCTACGTACGTTTTATATATATTTTATGTAGATAAATATTCCTATTGTTAAATGATATATGAACATATGTTTGATGTGTGTTGAATGTCTAAGAGCAATGGATGTATTAGTAGTTGTGAGACTAATCGTATTTAATAATTATATATAATTTACAGATGAGGATAATTCCTGACAAATCATGGATAGATATCCCTAGGCATCGTAGATTTCATGACACACGATACAAGGAGGGATGTGAAGCCTTCATGCATTATGCGGAAATGAATCCGAGAAATTTAAGAAGCGGTTCTATGTATTATCCTTGTTGTAGGTGTATGAATTTGAAGCTGCTGAATAGAAATGATATACGGAGTCACCTAATAAAATCAGGTTTTGATGAGAAATATAAATACTGGATCTGGCACGGGGAAGGTATCATTGAAGATGAGGATCCAAATATGCATGTTGGTACGTCCGGTGGCCAACGAATAGATGACACAGAAACATTGTTGAATGATATTTTTCCTCGACCTACAGAATATGATGTTGATGATAATGTCGAGGATGATATTGGAGACAAAAGTGAAGATGATAACGAAGTTGAAGCTGAAGAGGTAGGAGGAATAGTTCTAATTTGCCCGTTGGTCCTTGGTCGACCCGATTGAATGCATATATTAGGGTTCTCGTGCGTAGAGCGACCATTATCAACCCTTATTTTTATTTTCGAGAATTACCATGGACCGCATACGAGGCGATATGGACTGCGCTTATGGTAAGTGCATATTGTTTTAGATTTTCATATATTAATAATTAGTAACTGATATTAAATTATCCTTACTAAATGTGTATGTAAACCTACAGGACTGCTTCTGCCTTGAGGACTTTGAGGGGGCTTGGAATTATGTGTTTAATGTCAAGGTTGAAGCAGTCCTCAAACAATGGAGGCATGAGATCAAACATGAAACCTATGACAGGTATGAGGAGGACTGGCAGAGGTTTTTAAACCTCGATGACCGAGTTGACGAGCTTCATTTCACGGCTCTCCTTATGTATTGGGACAGCGATGCCTCCAAGGTTAGTTTCATAAAATTTAGTTTATAATTTTAAGATATTATTTTATTTTATATTTACAGAATTTTTTTTAAAGAATAAATCCACGAAGGGGTCAGAAAATAGAAGAAAGAAGCTGCATGACCATCACTTGGGCTCACACTCCTACGCCAATCTGGAGGATGTTTATTATCAGGATACGGTATATGTCATTTAAAGATTTAAAAGATCTTAATGTTTAGTATGATTATGAAATCTCATAATTTATAATATGATAGGGGAAATCATTAATGTCGATACACTTGAGGGCAAAAGCGGCATATGGTACTTTCCGTGAACAATATAGGAGTGATGAGAAGAATCGGGATAAGATCATGGCAAATCTTGAGTTAGTGGTGAGACTTATACATATCTTGAGTAGTATTATTAATTCTATTTTGTTAACATTATGAGGAAACGAGAACACAAATAATATGGTCATTATCTTGAATTAACTATAAATTTGTGCTTTAGGAGGGATTTGAGAATGCATCCAAGGAGGTTGCATCTGTGTACATTTCGCAGGAGGAGGAACAATCTGAGCCAAACCCTCACATGTTTTCTGCAGAGGAGAACATCAATCTCACACAGAACCTGATGGGTCATAATAGGTAAGGATGGTGAAAAATCAAATCAATTTGAATACTACATACTATTTATATTTGTTTACCATTATTGAATTTGAGTGCAAAGTTTAATATTTATTTCTCCCTAATAATAGGAGAGGAAGATATCCTCTGCATGGTGTCGGAGCTTCACCCGATATAAGTATTAGATCGTCCACAGCATCCTCCACACCATCTAGCTCGATGAGAGCAGCCACAAGCAGTTTTCAGGCTATGCTATTTATCGCACGTATCTCTGCGTATCTGATTGATAAAATTAACCCGGAGCTGCATATTCAGGTGACTAATGAGATGACTAGAGTTGCGCTGACGGCGAACTCGATGGACGATCTCATGGGGTATGTTATACAATATTTAGGCGGTGTTATTCCTCATAGCGCGTATGGTGGTGTCATACGGATCATTAGCTCGATTAGCGATAATTCCGGCGCTAGACAGAGTAGTGCTCAGGTACCTTATTTTTTCTTATATTTATAAATTCATTTTTATCTAATATGTTATCAAACACCACATAATGATTATTCAATTAAACATTCAGAGTGGAGATATTGGAGGGAGCAGCACCCGTTCTCATAATCGCGATAGAGATACCCCCGCCGACGACGATGGATGATGTTTTTTTATTTTTAATGCAATATACAGTTTCATTTGTTATAACACTACATTTATTCATGTCGTGAATCCTATCTTATAGTCATGTGCATTGTTAGCATATATGTTGTTGGATGTGTATTAGACGGAATTGATTGATGTATATTTTGAAGTGGATGGTTGGATTTGTACAATGTGTTGGATTTGGTTATATTTGGTTTTTGAATGGAATTGTCATGTTTTGATTATAATTGGATGGTTGAATATATTCACGTGTACATTATTTTCTGGCTGTATTCAAATATTAATGTAATTGTACAGAAAAGTATAAATTGTAATTAATTTTTTTTTCTGGAAAAAAGGCAAACTAGACGGAATTCCGTCTAGATTAATTCAACCTAGACGGAATTCCGTCAAGGTTGTGATAAACCAATCTAGAAGGAATTTCCGTCTAGATTGACAAACCAGACGAAACTCCGTCTGGTTTGTCAAACCAGACAGAATTCCGTCTAGATTGACAAGCCAGACGGAATTCCGTCTGGTTTGTTAATCTAGACGGAATTCTTTATTCCGTCTAGGTTGTGTTCCGTCTAGATTGATCAACCTAGACGGAATTTCGTCTAGTTTACCTTAATCTAGACGGCGGAAAAATTAGCCATTCAAACTAGACGGAATTCCGTCTAGATGAACTAATCTAGACGGAATTGCAATCAACCTAGACGGAAATTTCCGTCTAGGTTGATCGTTTTTCTACTAGTGTGTCTCAGCTAATATACGTTGAAGTTTAGTTTAGATGGGCATCAAATATAGAGTAATTATCTAACGATTTAAGTTCGTGAGAAGTACGATAGATTGGTCATTGTGAATTCATGATGTTTGATGTGTGTACTTAATTTTAAACTAATTATTTTGCTTCCTAGGAACAATTTTATGACTGTAGTTGTTGGTATAAGAAACTTGAGAATTGTAGCCCATCGTCATGTGGCTCTCCATGACATTAAAGATCTTGAACATAGATGATTCATACCTTGATGAAGATTGAATTAAAATAGTGAAAACTGGCAACAAGAGACTATCCAGATCAACATCGGCACAACACCTGAGTCCTAAAATCTCGATAGCTAGAGGTTGGAGTAGTGTCCTGGTCAAAACGCGTCTGAAGCTCTAAGTCAATGACTAGATTGGATGCACGTGCATTGCACGTGGTTAAATGTCATTATTATTTTGTAGGTCTATTTTCTTACTCGACTGTGAAATATTTTTATTTCCATGTGAAAAAAGTAAAGCCAGTTATTGTCTATATACTTATATAGTTAATCAAAAGTATTAAAATTATCATGACCAAAGTCAAAATTATATGGTCAATTCACATTAAATCCAATTTACAATAGTACATGAAGGTCAAAATCCTTTTATGAAAAATATAACTTTTATGCAAATAATTTCATTCTCACTGCAATCATATATTGTCATCTTATAATTTGCACAAATTCACAGTATAATATTCTAATGTTTATAACCTACACAATCTAATAATCTAATAATTTCCCCTTTAATGTGATGTCTCATGAGGCTAATAAACTCTTAAGGAAAGATTATATACCAATAATCATGAATCTTAATTATGAGAATTTTTTCAAGATATAAATTTATATTCTATATGTTTATGTTCTGGATTGTCAAAGTTAGCAAACTATGAAATGACTAATTGATATATTTCATGCTAATATGTATATTTTTCTTAGTATTTTTTAGGATATAAAATTGTTTTATACCTAACTTTGACTATTTCACATTATTGGAGATATGCTCATGTTTTTAAGTTATTTTTCTTAATGAGTATTAGGTTCCTCTTTGTTTAAGTGTCCTTCTCCAACCCATTGGATTACTCTTACAATTCAGAACTTCTTTAGCTATTGCCTCAATTACACCTTCTATCTGGAGTCATCCATGTTTCTTAGTATATGGTGGCTAGTGTTATTCTGATGGGATGTATTTATTCTAATTCAAATTTGTTAACATAATTGCAAGTGGTCAAGACCCTAGATCTTTTGAAATGATATACATTGAACATCTCTTAATCAAAATATCAGAAAAACTTAAATAATGCTTATTTGAGTAATTTTATTCACATAATTATTTTTAATTAACATACCTATTGAATATCTCAAAGGCTCACAATCGGTGAAGACCCTAAATATTTCGAAACGATACATATTGAACATCTCATAATCAAAGTGTCAGAAAAACTTAAATGTGTGATTAAAACTAATTTATATCTCTTTTCACGTGTGTCTATAAAATATAATATTGAAAAGATAAAATGTTTAAAATGGAGTGCATTAAATTAGAATTTAGTTGGTTGCTTATAGTAAATGATGTATCTTCCTATTTGATATAGTATTTTATTAAGCAAACGATATATCTCATGTTTAGTGCAAATAACTATGCGAACAAACTATAATATTTTAAAGGCTAGTTATTAGAACACTCCCCTTGACTCTTGATGTAACTTTAAAAATATCAAAAATAATCCAGATAAGTTTAGTGGTTATCAGAAACCCCTTTAACTTTGAGGTTTTATGAGGAAACCCTGCTAAAACGAAAAAATTGAGGAGGATTTTTTATAAAATCTCAAAATTGACGGGGTTTTCTAATAAAATCTAAAAGTTAAAAGGAGATTTCTCATAATCACCACTCAAGGGGAGTTTCTAACACTATATCTCAAAAATCATGGATTACATTTAGAAAACCCTCTCTGCTATTTTTATATGAGAACCCTCCCACCCCCCGGGGGGGGGCGCCACCCCCCCACCCAAGTTTAACCATATTGTAGGTAGTCCTCCTCAACTATAAAAAACTGAGACAACCCCTTGAACTTTTCTCACTTAACCCTCCATCAAATATAGGGTGTGTCTAAGACCCCACCCCCCTAAGTACCGAATGTTTATAACTTTGATATTTTTTAAAGATTTACTTCTAATTATTAAAATTTTTAGGAGGCTAATTGTAATTTTTAGATTTTAATAGGATTTTTTTCTAATTTTAGATTTTTTTGGTCAATGAAAATTTTTTATTCATAACCAAATTGAGAAATTTAAGTACATCAAAATATACTAGAGCCTAAGCTGGAAAAGGAATCAAAGAAAAAACAATTACATTTGCAAAATTCTCTCTTTTATGTGAGGAGAAATATCATCATTCAGGACTTTTGTAAGAATCGGGAGCTTCACTCTTCAAAATACAGCAACGGGGTCTTGAGCTTTTTGTTGAAAGATTCTTTGATTTCTTTACTTTCATATAGCATATACTGACACAGTTAACGCCAATCTTTTAAGTGTGTTCATAAACCCCTTCTCCTTCAGATTTGTACTATACCATTCAATGATACAATGCCAATTGCAAGATTTCCATTTGTAATTTATCCATCCCATAACTTTGTTCCAGAGATCAGCACAATATGCACATTCAAAAAAAACATGGCTGTAGATTTCTTGGTGCTGAAATGTGCATAAAACACAGCCATTTTGTTGTTGATTTATGTCGAGGGTCCTCATGTGACATAATATATCCTTTGTTAACAGTCTAGAATGAGTAGCAAGCCAGGCTATGAAGGAATGTTCAGGATATGAACATCCATCCTAGATTGTTTTTGACCAAGCCACTTGTGCATTTTGATTAATGAGCTCATTGTAGATAACAGATAAGTGGAAATTACCTCCATAGTAGCAGCTAGTAATGCCATTTTGAATATTTGAGACACTCCTAAATTTGCAAATCACCTTATCTCTCATTTTAAGTATTTGCTTCCACATCCAAGAATCATTTGCTTTACTTTGAACTTGCCAAATGTTTGATTTTCTAAGATAATTGCCATGAATCCACTTAATCCATAACAGTTCTTTCCTGAAATGAATCATCCAAATGAGTTTCATAGAAGCTGCAAGATTCCAGACTTTAGCAGAGAATACCCCTAACCCTCCATGCTCCTTACTTAAACAAACTGTCTTCTAGGAAATCAAATGGATTTTATAATTCCAAAGAAAATCAGAACAGAGATTGTCAATTTTCTTCAACACCTTAACTGGTAGAACATAATTGCTAGTCCAGAAATTTTGAATGCCTAGTATGACAGATTTGATGAGCTGCAATCTACCAGCATAGGACAATGTTTTTTTTTGGCTAATTCTGGAACTGAGTAGATATTTTGTCAATCAAGGGGGAACAATCTGAGCATGATAACCCCTTTGAAATTAAAGGTACTCCCAAGTATCTCACTGGTAGTACACCTTCAAAAAAATTCAGTAAAGAGCAGATATGGGTCTTCAGATCCTCATCAATACCACTCATGTATATAGAGCATTTGTTTGGATTAGTTTCTAATCCAGAGACACAACTGAATTCAGCAGGGCATTCTTTCAATCTTGCAATAGAGTATATATTAGGTTTGTAAAAAAGTAGCAAATCATCAGCAAAGAAAAGATGAGAGATTTTAAGTCTGGAGCATTTTGGATGATATCTGAATAGATTATCACTCTTGAGGGAATTAAGTCTTCTTGATAGGTACTCCATCCCCAATACAAAAAGGTAAGGAGAGAGGGGATCTCCTTGTCTTAGTCCTTTAGCTCCTTTGAAATAACCATGCAATGAGTCTTTAAGAGATAAGGATTCTAATTTTAGATTTTCAAGGGTTGTTTGTACTTTTTTTTATATATTTTAGGGTTTTTCTTATAATTTTCTTGAGGTTTCTTTGTATTTTCTAATTTAAAGGGTTTGTTTATGATTTTTAGGGGGGTATTCTCAATTTAAAATATTTTAGGATACTATTTGTCATATTTAATTTTTATTAGATTTTTTGTAATTTTCATATTTTTCATGGATTTTTTTGAAAATTTAAATTTTAAGAGGATTGTTTATAATTTTTAAATTGTAAAGGGGTTGTTTGCACTTTTTAGATTTTGAATAGGTCATTTGTAATTTATGAATTTTTTTATGGGTCATTTATAATTTAGAATGCTAAGAGTCTTTTTTTTTAAATTTTATATTTTTTCAAGGTTTTTTGTAATTTTATGAAACCCTCAAAATAGCATACGGGTAAATTTCACTAAATCCTCAATAAGTTTATTATTTGAAACTAAATCTCAAATATGTCTAAAATTCTCACTAAACTCCCAATAACTTTTGGCAATAAACCCTCAAAGTTAACATCATTAGTTCATATGTAGTCAAATGACCAAAATACACCCCAATGACCTTATAGGTTTTATGTTTTTTTTCACTTAACCCCCAATAACTTTTAGCAAAAAAACCCAAAATAATGTATTTTTTATAATTTTCAGACTTTTTTAGAGGTTTATTTGTAATTATTAGAATTTTCAAGAGGTTGATTATAATTTTTGGATTTTAAAGGGGTTAATTTCTAGTTTTTAATTTTTAGGGGGGTTATTTATAATTTTTATATATGTTGGGGTTTTTGTATTTTTTAGGGTTTCTTTGTAGTTTTCTAATTTAAAGGATCTATTTATGGTTTTAAAGATTTGTAGAGGCATGTTAGCAATTTAAAATTTTTTAGGATGTTATTTGTCATATTTTACTTTTTATGAGATTTTTTGTAATTTTCATATTTTTATGTGTTTATTTGAATTATAATTTACAAATTTTAAAGGGGTTTGTTGTATTGTTTGTATTTTTAAGAGGTTGTGTGCAATTTATGAATTTTTTGTGGCCATTCATAATTTTAGAAATTTATGAGTAATTTTTCATTTTTAAGATATTCAAGGTTGCAATTTTAGATTTTTTTTATAGGGCTATATGTTTTTTTCAAGGATTTAAATCGATTTGTCAGTGGGTTTTTAACTTTTAGGAATTTAAATAAGGTGGTTTGTAGCTTTAAAAATTTTCTACATGTTATTTGTATTTTTAGATTTTTAGGTAGCTATTTGTAAGTTTTCATATTTTTAGGGTTGTTTATAAACTTATGGATTAACTTGCAAATAAGAATGATTTGAGGGGCATATACTGTCTTTGGGGTTAATTTTGGCCGATGTAAAATTTTGGGGTAATGACATTTATGTGGCCAAATGAAAAAAAATCAAAATGCTTTGGGTGATTTCTAAAATTATCAAACTTACTGAGGATTTAGTGAGAATTGCAAATATTCTGGAAGTTTAATGCTCAATTCAAAGTTATGAGTGGTTTATTAAAATCTACTTTTAAAATAATTAAGGAGGGGCACATGACAATTTTTTTAGAATTTTTTTAATTTTGGATAGTTATAATTTGTTTAAAATTAACAAAAAATTTAATATTAGAATTTTCTACTTTTTTATGGATAAAAATTTCTAATTGTGGATATGAATAGTTTTAATTTAATTAGAATTCTTTGAAAGATAAAGTTAGTTGTACATGTGTCATATTCTAATAGAATAGAAAATTAGTTCCATCGTTTGATCTATTTTCATATCAAATTTTGGTTAAAGATTTGACATTTAGGGCTTGTTTGGATTGAGGGGAATAATGGTGAACGGAAGTTAGGGGAACCATTCACCTTGTTTGGAAACATTTAGGGCTTGTTTGGATTGAGGGGAATAAGGGTGAAGGGAAGTTAGGGGAACAATTCACCTTGTTTGGGAACATTTAGGAGGTGAAGTTATTCACTCTATTTCCCCTTGGTTCACCCTCTAATAGTATAAAATTTGTTACCCCTGAAATTGGGGTGTAACCAAGGGGAAGGGAACTCCTTTCCCTTCCCTTCCATTCTCTCACCTAGTTTCCCTAACCCCATTGAAATCCAAACACACCCTTAAGTTATTTGAATATATACTATTAATTAGGATAATATTAGAATAAAAATCTAAAAGGGTTTAAAGCAATATTGACCAAGGAAAGTTTTTCACAAACTCGCACTTTTATAAAGAGTATGATATGATGTGATATGATTTACCAGAGGAGCTATGAGATAAAACCTACACAGAATATAGATTTTGTTCTCCTACTCCGTCCTTGGAGATGATATTTTTTATTGTTTGTGGGGACTTAGAATTGAACCTCTACAGAGTTTCTCATCCTCTAGAGAGGCACAGTGACATTTCTCTGGGCAGACAATGGACAAGGAGCCTCTAAAGACAGCATCTTTGAAATAAAAAAATATTGTTTGTTAATTTATATTTGTGAAATGGTCAAAACCGATACACTAGAACTCTAATGTTATGGTGATCAGATTAATGGTTATGTTTCTATATTCTAACATGTCTTCACAGATTAAACGTCTTTTTTATGGGTCGAAACCGGACTCATGGCAAGTGTGTCAATTATATGGCACATTACAATTATTCTCATCACCCATAATGGAGTTGAAATCAAAGCCTCTTCATTATACTTCACTATCCAAAATTGGCAACAAGAGGAGTGAATCTGCAGATTATGCTGAATAAGACAGCAAAGTGATAATAGAAATGTGCCTAAACTTTATGATAACTACCTTCTCCTATTAGATTGGAGCATCGTGGTGAACATATACCCTTAATATTAATTTATCTCTCTTTACCTATCGAGCATGCACACTGGTATCCAAATATTCGCACTTGGTGATTGAGCATAAAATCGTATGAATTTTGATTTACTTGGTGGGAAAATATTCTTTAAATGTGATATTGAACAAGCATATACCATTAATATTTGGTGATGCATGTGTTGATTTCCTAATTAGAAAGATAACTTGCGTGTCAATTGATGAGAAATGGAGGTTATGGTTACTTCCATAATGAAGAAAGTATATGTTCTCTGGAAGGAGAGTTTATTGTGCGTACAAATTTATTCATGTACTTTTACATCAAATACACAACTCTAAAAAGAAAATTTGTTTCTTCAAGATTTGCTAATTCAGGAAATTTATTTTGTAAAGATTAAAAAGAGGAATTTAATGGCTTGCAAATCCCAGCACGGAAAGTATACAATCTACAAAGATATGAAATATTTTTTAAAAGTTATTAGATTCATTTATCTATGTAAAAATCAAGATTTGCAGGTTCTCTTTGGATACTTGAATTTAAGTAGAATTCAAGGATAATAAGTCTCTGTCTCTTTGACATTTAGCATTTACTTACTCAAAATAGCTCTTCATACTTGTAAGAGCTGCAAAATATCTTACGAGTGTAGTATAAGCCAATCTTTTTGTGGTGCTATTTGCTAACGTGATAAATTAACTATTCCAATAGTTAAAACAATAATGTCAGGTTCTACATAAGTTGGTCGCCTACCATGTTGTTTATATGCTAGCTTATAGGAAGTGCTTTGTCTCCTACCACTGAAAAAGAAATAAAGTGTACAATTTGAGGTATAAGGTGATAATTATCATCATTTTCATGATCGTGTGTCTTTAAATAGTAAAGATTGATGTTTGTTGCAAAAATATCCAAGAGATTACACCCAATCTAGGAATTTCACAACTCATAGAATTTGAATATGTTTAAATAATCTCAAGCTACTAAATAGCTAGTTTATAATTTGAAAGATTTAATCATTTTTTTGTTGTTGTTTCTACTACATAGTCTACATTTGTAAACTTTGTAATTACTTGCAATATTTCAACTTTATTCAATTAATTATTCAGTAATAATTTTTTTATCATTCTTATATACTATGTTTTCTCCGTGTCTATACACATTTTTATAAGGGTTTTGTCCTCCCTATAGACCACCTTAAAAATAGAATACTTATACATAAATCATATTTAAATGTCAACTTATATGAAAATCACCTTTATAAAGTGGGTTGTGTGTCGCAACAAACTACTTTCCAGTCAATTTTTTCACTAAGACTCCAAAAATATCCTTGAAGAACTCGCATTCAACATACGTGATTTAATTTTGTTAATGTTTAGGTCTATTTAGGACACAAGTTACTTATCTTGAACAAGAATTTTTTAAAGCTTATTTTTGGTTTTTAAGTAAAAATTTTACCGGGAGGTGGTTTGCTACAACACATGAAAATGTTTTATGTAAAAAATTTACATTCAAAGTAGGTTTCTGCATAATTACTCTATATTTAAGTTGGTTTTTTCTTTTTACGTAAATTTGAAGTGGATTATGAATTTCAAAAGATGTATAATAAAAAGACATCCTGAGATTTTAATTTGGAATTCTGGGACTTCTGCAAAATTAACTCTGTTAAGTTTTTGCAACTTTTTTTTCACGGCACATTACAAATTTACAGGGGCAAAAGTGAGACGTACTGAAGTCTCGGGCTGTAGAGACTGTGGCGTCAACTGCGGATGGACTTGAAGTTAGGTCGAAAGTCACGAGTGAGGACAAAATTTCAAAAGTGGACAGAGAAGATCATCGATTCTCGGCGCATTTGGGATAACTTTGATTAAGAAAATCTTAATCTACACTTTATTCTTATTCTATTAATTAAAGGATTGCTATATTCCCAAGAGGGGAAGCAAAACAACTCAAACCCAACTCAATTTTGAATGTTTAGTGTAGTGAAGAATTGGTTGCTGTGGACCGGTCTCACGATGTATGTGGAGGCGTCAGAGCTACATACAATATTTCAGTAGAATAAACTTTCTTGTTCAAACTTCAAAAATTATTTTGGATTTAAGAGTATGATTATCTTTAAGAGGATGATATTCGTTATGTTTCATGAGGGGAATGTTCAATTGTTGATGCCTACTGATTAAACCATGCATGTATGGATCTCACATCCCATTCACACACTTCAGGAAAGACAGAGAGGACCGAACCAGGAACCTGAGAATATTTACAATATTACCACTGCATCCTTAGACAACCTACACATCCTTTAACCCATGTAAGTTTCAATATTCCATATTCATATTGTTTTGAAAATAATTGTAGCCCCCCCCCCCCCCCCAACCCACCCCAAGGTTCTAGTGTGAAAGTTCTAATTCATTTGTCAGATATGACTGGTGTCACAAATGTCACAACACCCAATATTTTTTATAATTGGTTCTTGTTAGCTTGACCTGGTCATAGATGACCAAATCAACATTCGTTTGAGAAGAATGTGGAAATAAAGGTTCTGTTGAGTGAATATCTCTCAAGGGGCGGATTTAAGGGGGTGGAGATAGTGGGGTTAGCCCCTATAAAAGGAGAGTCGATCTCCTTCAGAAATTGCAACAAAAGCAGAAAGAAAACCCTTACCCATTATCGGAGCCCCCTCAAAGCAATCCTCTTCCTTTTTCTCTAAGTTCAAATACTGGTATCAGAGCAGCGTCGATCTCAACGCCGCCCTCTCGAGCTCTGTGTCAATCGGCCACCTCGACGACTCTGCTGCGACGTTCGACGACGACGACGACGATTCTGCTGTTGCGATCGACGACGGCGACGACGAGCTTGTCCGCCAATTCGCATCTAAGCCGCGACGACGATTGACCACGACGCCGGAGTCTCCATCCTCAGCGAGCTCTTTGATTTAGATCGAGGAAGAAAGATAGTTCTACCACCCCTTGCACTTTTTTCGGTCCTCAACCCTAGCTTGAGATCGGGATTTTTTTTAACAGAGCAATCAAAGAAAGAAGTAGTTGGGCCTTTTGTGTTTGGGCCTGGTGATCAAATATCCACGACAAGCTAAGTTATATACTCCCTGCTAACCTCTTCTCTATTTTAATAAAAAAAACTTGTGCCTTGTAGTTGGGCCTTATAGCTGCAGTTGGGTTTGAACTCTTAGATCGAGCGTGAGGAGTATTATATAAGTAGAAGTATCAGATTCTTTACACAGTGGATCTTCTCCAAAATTCAGTCAGACAAGTGCTTATACAATCAACACCACTAAGTGACAATCTTGCTCAAATTGGAGCCTCTTTTATCAACTCGGAACAATCAGGTTCATTTTAATTTATTTAATTTTATTCTCTTTTAGTATAATTGTCTATATATCAATCTCATATTTAAATTGAATTTAGTTTTAGTTCTTTACCGAATGGCTAGTAAACTCGT
>BQKN01062851.1:47765-84546 GCA_022839385.1 Asparagus kiusianus | reverse complement strand
CCGTGGACGTAGGCAATTTGCCGAACCACGTAAAAATTGGTTGTACTGTTTTTTGTGTGATTTGTAATAGCTTTTTAGGTTCCCTCGACGCGCAGTCCTAGAGCTGACGAGAGGAAGAGCTAATATCCTACTTTGATAGGATATAAGCTTCAGATTCTTGTTCCCTTTGAGAAATAAGAATTCTTATTGCGATCTGACTCTCTTGTTGTGCTGCCGAAGTGCTGCCGAAATTTCCGCTGCGCGCAACAAGTGGTATCAGAGCCCGGATTTTAGATCTAGGGTTTTTTGGTGGAGGAAGATTCTTGTGTGAAGCTTAGTTCTTAGAGTTCTCGGCTTCGGTGGAGATAACATTAGGAGTTGCCGTTGGAGATTTCGCTTTCCTCGTGTGGATAGGAGATCTATTTGGAATCCGATCTAGGGTTCAGTTGGGTGGTTCCTAATTTTATCAAATTTGTTCTTTCTCTACAAATTGGAGTTAGTTCGCAATGGGAGAAGAAGGTGAAAGCAGCAAATCAATGGCGAGTACGGTTCAAGTTGGTTTTCAGAACACCAAAATTAGTGTGGTGAAATATGACGGTAAAATCAACTTTGGTTTGTGGATGAGCGACGTACAGGATGCGCTCAATGCTCAGAATTTGGAAGAGACCATTATGGTCCACGAGAGGCCACCTAAATATGATGAGACGGTATGGGAGAAAATGAATAGGAACGCTTGTGGGGTGATCAGGTCCTGTTTGGAACAGGAGCTGAAATATGATGTGATTGGGGTGACGTCTGCAATGAAGATGTGGGACATTCTCAACAACAAGTATCTCACAAAGAGTGTTGAGAATATGTTGCACTTGCTGCGAAGACTCTTCAGATTTCAGATGTCCAGAGGCACCTCGCTAGCGGCTCATGTGAACAACTACACTAAGTTGTTGTCGGACTTGGCGAATGTTGATGAGAAGATATCGGATGAGTACAAGGCGATTATTTTGTTGGGCTCCTTACCGGATGAGGAGTATGTTACCTTCGTGCTCACTTTGTTGAACGGGAGATCTTCTATCAGCTATAGTGAAGTGACTAACGCGTTGACGAACTACGATTTGAGGAGGAAGGACAAGGAGACTTCCCGCGCTAGTACTTCAGGAGAGGCCTTGTCGACGAGAGGTAGAAGCCCATATCCGAAAGGTGGTAATAGAGGAAGGTCAAAGTCCAGAGGGCGTCACCAATTAGCAAAGAACCAATGTGCATTCTGCAAAGAGCAGGGACATTGGAAGAGAGACTGCCCGAAGCTCAAGGAGAAGGAGAATAGCAAGAAAAAGGGCCCGAAGGCCAATGAGGTGAACATTGCGAAAGGCGATGATTCCAATGATTCGTGCTTTTCTCTATTGATTACTCCAGAGGTGAACCATGTGGATGCATCAGATTGGATGCTTGATTCCGGTGCTACCTTTCATGTGACCCCTAGGCGAGACTGGTTTGCATCTTTTGAGAAAGTCGACGGGGGTGTTGTTGTCATGGGAAATGATCAATCCTGTGGCGTTTGTGGGATAGGTACCGTCCGGGTTAGGATGCACGATGGAGTAGTCCGTGAGTTGAAGGAGGTGAGATTTGTTCCTCAATTGAAGAAAAATCTTATCTCGGTTGGAGCTTTGGAGGCGAAGGGATTCAAGGTGACTTTCGAAAACGCTGTAGCGAAGGTTACTAAGGGATCATTGGTGGTGATGAGGGGAGTCCGCAATCGGAATTTATATTATCTGAAGGGAAGCACCGAGATTGGCCAGGTTGCTTCGGTTATTTCAGAAGCGGACATGAGCAGACTTTGGCACTATAGGTTGGGGCACACAGGTGAAAAGTCACTGCAGGCATTGTGCAAGCAGGGGCTATTGAAGGGAGCCAAGAGTGGGAAGATTGAGTTCTGTGAGCACTGTGTTCTTGGCAAGAAGACAAAGGTGAAGTTCGGGACTGCCATTCATCAGACGAGGGGCATCCTGGATTACGTGCACACAGACGTTTGGGGTTCCACCAAGACTGCATCACTTGGTGGTCGACATTGGTTCGTCACTTTTGTAGATGACTATTCTAGGCGTTATTGGGTGTACACCATGACGAAGAAGAGTGAAGTCCTAGATTTGTTTGTGGAGTGGAAGAAGAGATTGGAACTGCAGACTGGGAGAAAGATCAAGACGTTGCGATCCGACAACGGTGGTGAGTATACTTCTGACCCCTTTCAGCAGCTATGTCAAGACGAGGGCATAGAGAGACACTTCACAGTTAGTCATACACCGCAGCAAAATGGGGTGGCAGAAAGGTTGAATCGGTCTTTACTGGAGAAGATCCGATGCTTATTGTCGCAGAGTGGTTTGGAGAAGATCTTTTGGGCTGAGGCACTTACGTATGCGAGCCACCTCATTAATAGGCTGCCTTCATCTGCGATTAAGGGGAAGACCCCTATGGAGATGTGGTCGGGAAAGCCAGCACACGATTATGACCAGCTCAAGGTATTTGGGTGCCCGGCATATTATCATGTTAGAACTGATAAATTAGAACCTCGAGCTAGGAAGGCCATATTTGTAGGATTCAAGCGTGGTGTCAAGGGATACAAGCTTTGGGATCCAGTGGATAAGAAGATTGTGCTGAGTAAGGACGTCACATTCGATGAGGCTTCTATCTTGAAGCTTCCCAGTTCTCATCAGGTGGAGAGCGACCCGACGAAGGAGATATCGCAGGTGGTGGAGATCGATGCAGCTCCACATTGTCCAGATGGTACAGTATCCATGCAGGTGCCGACTGAGGTGACGCCAGGCGAGCACGACGGTGACACGGAGGATACGAGTACAAATGTGCAGGATCAGGAACCGACGGCTCAGGTTCAGGATTCTATTGCGGTTCGGAGACAGAGGAGAAACATACAGATGCCAGCACGGTATGCCGATACAGTTGCGTATGCACTTCCGGTGGAGAGTATCGATGAGATGGTGCCTACTACATTCAGAGAGGCCGAGCAGAGTTCGGAGGCTGATTCGTGGCAGGTGGCTATGCAGGAGGAGATAGAATCTCTTCATAAGAACGATACATGGGAGCTGGTTGAGCTTCCAAAGGGGCGGAAGGCAATTGGTTGCAAGTGGGTATACACGAAGAAGGAGGGCATTGAAGGCACTCCATTGAGGTTCAAAGTTAGGTTGGTTGCGAAGGGCTATGCACAGGAGGAAGGAATTGACTATAATGAGGTTTTCTCTCCGGTGGTGAAGCACTCTTCGATTCGGATTCTGTTAGCTTTGGTGGCACAGTATGGATTGGAGTTAGATCAGTTGGATGTGAAGACGGCATTTCTTCATGGTGATCTTGATGAAGAAATATATATGACTCAGCCATTAGGATTCCGAGCTGCAGGGAAAGATAAGTTGGTTTGCAGATTGAAGAAATCGCTATACGGTTTGAAACAGTCTCCTCGACAGTGGTATTGGCGATTCGATGGTTTTATGCTTGGTCATTCGTACATTCGGAGCCAGTTTGATCCTTGCGTATATTTTCGCAAGTTGAAAGGAGGTGCGTATATTTATTTGTTGCTCTATGTCGATGACATGTTGGTTGCCTCTATTTCCAGGTCGGCTATAGATGAATTGAAAGTCCAGCTATCAAATGAGTTTGAGATGAAAGACTTGGGTGAGGCGAAGCGCATTCTAGGGATGGAGATCGGCAGAGACAAGAAGAAGGGCAGAATTTGTTTGACACAGGTGGCTTATTTGAAGAAGGTTCTACAGCGATTCCATATTAGCATGGATACGAAGCCAGTTAGTGTACCTTTGGGAGCCCATTTGAAGCTTTCAGCTGGACTTTCACCGAAGTCAGTTGAAGATCGTGAGTTGATGTCGAAGACTCCATATGCGAGCGCGGTTGGGAGCTTGATGTACGCGATGGTATGTACGAGACCAGACTTGTCACAGGCGGTAAGCATGATATCAAGATACATGCACGATCCAGGAGTGGGTCATTGGGACGCTGTGAAATGGATTTTGAGGTACATTCGAGGTACGCTCAATGTTGGTTTGGTTTATGAGCGGGACACTACAGGTGGGCAGCTATGCATTGGTTATGTTGATTCGGATTATGCCGGGGATTTGGATAAGCGCCGGTCTACGACGGGGTATGTGTTCACTTTGACCCGTGCACCGGTGTGTTGGAGATGCACCTTACAGTCGACGGTGGCTTTGTCTACGACGGAGGCAGAGTATATGGTGGTTACGGAGGCTGTGAAGGAGGCTATTTGGCTTCGAGGACTTTTGGAGGAACTTGGTATATCGCAGAGGTCCGTCACTATTCATTGTGATAGCATGAGTGCTATCTATTTGGCGAAGAATCAGGTTTTTCATGCGAGAACGAAGCACATTGACGTTCGTTATCACTTTGTTCGGGATGTTCTTGAAGATGGCGATGTGGAAATTGTGAAGGTCCACACGAAGGATAATCCGGCAGATATGCTCACTAAGGTGGTTCCGAGCAATAAGTTTGATCATTGTCGAAACTTGTTGCACATTCGTGATTGTTGAGGCCGTTGGCGGCCATTTGGGTGAACTACGTTCGGCTTGATTCCTTGGGCAAGAGGATACGTAGGCAGTCTTTCAGATGCAGCCGGTTTGGATTAGTTGATGGGGGTGAGATTGTTTGGATTCTCATTCGGGTTCTCGACTTGTTGTGGATTGAGTTCGTACTGATCACAACAAGTGGGACATTTGGTTGCTTTGGTGTCGGCTCAGTTTTGAGAAAACTTCACCGAGGTGGAGAATTGTGAACGTGAATGTGTGGGGACCAGTGGGGACCACACGTGCAAATTGTGACTGAGGTGAATACCGTGTGAACCTATTTCCGTGTGAAAAAAAAAGGAAAGGAGCCCACGAACCGCACCGCAACTGATGCCTATATAAACAATTGTTTATTAGGTTTTTCGGCGGCAAGGAGTTTTGATTTTTGGAGGCGGCTTCGTGCAAGTGCGCAGGAGATTTGATTTCGTCTTTTGCAGCTGCAGATTCGTGTGGCGGCTGCAGGGGGAATTTGTGACGGGTGCAATAGAAAAGCAGCAGCTTTTGTTAGGGTTTTGTGCATCCTTTTGTAGAGAGATTTTGTGAGGGATTTGAGAGTTTGTTTGAGGGTTTAGATTGAGAGTGATTGTAAACCCTAGTTGTATTCTCTCCCTCTATTAGTAGATCTCCCCCCTCCTTGCCCCGTGGACGTAGGCAATTTGCCGAACCACGTAAAAATTGGTTGTACTATTTTTTGTGTGATTTGTAATAGCTTTTTAGGTTCCCTCGACGCGCAGTCCTAGAGCTGACGAGAGGAAGAACTAATATCCTACTTTGATAGGATATAAGCTTCAGATTCTTGTTCCCTTTGAGAAACAAGAATTCTTATTGCGATCTGACTCTCTTGTTGTGCTGCCGAAGTGCTGCCGAAATTTCCGCTGCGCGCAACAGAGATAACTAAGAAGGATAGCTTAAGCAGAATTGCTATGGCGAATAGAACATAGAGGGAAACAAATATTAATGACTTGAAAGTTACTGTCAAATTAAGCCAACTGATCGATACCATGTTATAGCAAGAATTGTCTTGTGAGGAATCAAATAGTGAAGCTTTTCTACAGGCTTACTTTAAAATAAAAAAGAAAAACGAAAAAAAACTAGAATAGGATTTCTTTTTTCCGATATTAGTCTTGTCTTTGCTGTCATTTGATTCGGTAGTAAGTCCCCAAAAAATCTAATCAGTGCTTCATATTTGGTTAATACTTTTTATTATGTTTCAATTGCTGAAAATTTATTCTTTTTCTTGATTTATCTCTATAATTTCGTTTATCTTATAGTTTTCAGCATCTTTTTTTTTTCATTTTCCTGTATATTGGAACCATAAATTGAATATCGCTTGTTAGATTACTCACTGGAGAAAATAGATGTCATGAAGGCAAATATATAAGAATGAATAGGACAAATAGTGAGAAAAAGGCAGAATTATTTTTTTGTTTTAATGGTATAATCCCCAGTTGAAGAGGACATGTAAACTAGAATGACTAACAGTTAAGAGTTAAAAAATATATATCATATAATTTTGTCATGATGTTAATTGTAAATCATATAATTCCAAGGACTCTTAACAACTATATGCAATCTACTGAGCAATGTCAAAAGAACCCAAAAACGAAGGAAAAATTGCAAAAACATCAGGTATACTCACGGGTAAGTTTCTCTGGGTGGGTCTCGTACACATCGGCCTCTCTTACGACATCATAAGGAACTAAGTTATGGAGCTTTTTGCCCAAGAGGTATTTGAAAGCGAGATCTTCATCTGTAGGTGCAAAAAGATATCCTGGAGGTGCCTTTATTGGCTCTTGTCTCCTCCCCAGCCTTCGCAAAATCCATAAATTGTTCTCAGCTGGTAAATCTGCATTATTGGCAGTATGGTGAACATTGTTACTTTTTTTTTTTTTTTTTTTTTGATGTTTGAGGCCCAATTGTTCTTGACATAGAATAAGATATGATACTAAAATTTTTGATAGAACGATGTCAATAAAAGGTGTTATATTTGCCAATTTGATTTCTTTGTCATTACGAAACAACCAATATAAAGATACATTGGAAAGATTTATACTTACATGACCATCACACAAATCACGAATAACAGAATAAGAAAATCACAAGCTTTAAATAAAAAAAACCTGAAATTAAAAATAGAGAATAGATAAGATATACATGTGGAAATTAAGTTTCACACATCATCTTGAAACAGAAAAAGAGAACATAATTACTTGAATATTATATTATCTTGAAAGTTGCAAAACCTGTACATGGTTCTCTTGATCTGTCTTTACTTCTGATATTTATGCATTGTTGGCAATAGAGGGTATTACATTTTCTTCCATTGACATTTGTCGTCTAAATGTTCATGAAATGGAGAGCTACGAGATGAAAACTACCAACAAAAGGTGTTAAATTTGAGCGTCAATAAACAGCTGGCTCCTTCCTTTTTGCTCTTTTTTTCCTTAGGGTTTTTCCAGTACTGGACTCCATACTCTCACATTATGATATTAAGCCCAAATCCTTCTTAGTTGTTTTAACTACATCCTCTATTAAGACCCCATTCAAATTTATAGTTGTGCTAGGATTAAAGGTTAACCATAGTAGATAAATTAATAACTTTAATGTGCATAAGGATCCAAACAACATAAATTTTAGAATTTAATTGAATGTCATAAAACTGTTTTAAATAATTAGTAGGTCTGACATAAACAACTACAAGGCTTTGGTAAATAAGAAGATTTTGGGCCATATATCATAATGTCAAAGATTTTAGGGTCAACTCAAGGGAGAAAATCATTCTTGTCAGAAGACTTCATAACTTGATCTAAATAATGTGATTTCATTGTCATTAATTACCACATGAAATATTCTAATTACTTTTTTTCGTAGAACAATACAAACTGCCACATTGTATAAAGTCCGTTACAATTGAAAAGGAAACATGGAGTCCTCTTAGTCTCTTACAAAAACATTAAGTACTAAGGAGGGTAACGTCTATCTCTAATTCTCAAAATAAATAATTAAAACCTGTATTTTCCTATATAAATAATAACAGAAAAGTATGATACATCCAGTAAAATGATGCACATGAAAGATGAAGTTTTATATTTACATGATCATCAGAGTACAAATGAATACAATTGAATAGAAAATAAACTCACGCATTAAATAAAATTATAAAAATAAGAAAACATAAAAGACAAGATACACATTTTGCATATAATATTCATTATAAACGTGTTGAGAAGGGTGCTAAAATAGAAAAATTATCGACAAATATCCATCATGAGTATTGGAGAGGTGATGAAAGAAACTACTACTTGAGAACAATATCCATCAACAATGGGTATCATAAAAACCTGAATATTATGTCATCTTGAATTGTTTTTTTTAATAGTAATACTGTATATTACTTTTAGATTTGAATGGGAAAAGTTTTTATATTTGGCATGTTGGATTTAAATCTAATTAAATCTAATTTGTGGGCACATATGATTAATCTCTGTGTATTGCTATCATTCAGGATAACCCACTAATGTGATCAATTAATTTGGATTAATGGGTAGTTAAATAAATCATGGGGTTATATGTGCAGATACCAGGTTGTAATTGTAATTTGATGAGGGGTCAAATTACAAATGTACAACATCTATATATATGGGGTTATGGTCCCTAATCTAGGGTAAGCCACTCTCATTCTCTTATCCCCATCTAAAGAGATCCATAAGGGAGAAACCCTAAAGATAGAAGATCATCAAAATCCTAATCAGGTTTTTCTCAATGGATTCAGGTATATGCTTCCGCACCTTTTGATTCTTGTTAATCTCTTTGAATTAATCATGACTTTATGGTTTAGATCTCAAATATTAGATCTAACAAGTGGTATCAGAGCCACCGTTGATTTGTTCTCAGATATTAAGATTAAAATTAGGGTTCTTTGATCTTAATTTGTGTTTTATTTAGATCTATTCATGAATAAACAGTAACATTTTTTGATTTATTCGGATGAACAGTAACGTTTTTTATTTTTGGGATGAACAGTAAAGATTTCCTTTTTTTTTGTTTTTCTTTCAATTTTAGATCAAAAGGTCATCTTTTATTCTGAATCTGATTTTGAAATAAAATCAAGGAATTTTTTTTGGATCTATTTTTTGTTTGGTCGTCGGTCCCTGTGCTCCTCGTCGGCGAAGTGTCGCTAGCGGTCTCGCTCTTGACTCTGACGACAGCGTTAGAAAACCCTAGGGTTTCGAACTTTGGGTGCGGGAGCAATGATGACGGCGGTTTCAGATTAAACCCTCAAGAGGTTCGTGCGCGTGAAAATGTGCGGAAATTAAGGAGGTGGTTACCTTAATTTTTGGCGAGGCTTGAAAGCTTCAAACGAACCTCGCGTTCGTTCTCAGGCGAGCCTCGCGCTCGATTCAAACGAACCTCGCGTTCGTTCTCAGGCGAGCCTCGCGCTCGATTCAAGTTGAACATTGCGTTCATTCTCAAGTTGAACATTGCGTTCATTCTCAAGTTGAACCCTGCGTTCATTCTCAGGTTGAACTTCGCGTTCATTTTCAGACAAACATTGTGTTCGTTCTCAAGTTGAACCTCACGTTCGTTCTCAAGTCAAACCTCGAGTTCGTTCTCAAGTTGAGCCTTGCGTTCAATTCAAGTCGAGCCTCGCGTTCGTTATCAAGTCGAGCCTCGAGTTCGTTATCAAGTCGAACCTCACGTTCGTTCTCAAGTTGAACCTCGCGTTCATTCTCAGGCGATCCATGTGCTCAATCCAAACGAACCTCGCGTTCGTTCTTAGGTGAGTCTTGTACTCAATTCAGATGAACCTAGCGTTCGAAGTCGAGCGAACTTTTTTTTGTCAATGAAAAAAGCTTTATTCATTTACCAAAATGAGAAGTTTTACATTTTCAAATCCAAGGATTAACCTGGAACACAACTTTGAAAAGAAACACTGTTACATCTCCCTAATCCTTCTTCTTATATGCAATGGAAAATTTTCATTTAGGATTTTTAAGAAGATAGAGATCTTGATAGCTTGAAAAAGTATATCAGATTGTCTGGCTTTCTCCTGGAAAATTTGAAGATTTCTCTCACCCCATAGCATGTAGACCGATACAGCTAGAGCCATACGTTTCAGTTTTTCTGTGAAATTCCTCTTCCTGTTCAAACTGTGACTGAATCAGTTAATGATGCAATCCCAGTTACAAGATTTCTAGTTAAACTTCAACTAGTCCATCACTAGGTTCCACACTGTAGCTGAGTACTGACATTCAAAAAACAAGTGTCTGCAGGTTTCCAGATTGTTTGAACATAATGCACACTGATTTGAAGAGATAATCCCCATACGACACAATCTATCTTGGGTTAGAAGCCTTGATTGAGCAACTAACCATAAGATAAAAGAGTGCTTAGGAATTTGAAGACCATCTCATATAGTGTTGTACCATTGCAATGGGATTTGAGTGTTGTGAAATCCTATAAATAGAGGAGATTTTAACTCTGTCATTCAAACTGCAACTACTAATGACATTTTGCAGACTGCTAATAGATCCAAATCTGTTAATCATCATATCCCTAGCTTTTGTAAGTTGTTTCCAAGCCCAAGAATCATGCACTCTTGCTCTAACCTACTAGATATTTGTATGGTGCAAATAGTATTCGTGCACCCATTTTATCCATAGAATGTCTTTCTTGAAGTGTATCATCCACAAGAGTTTGGCAGCTGCAGCATAGTTCCATGTTCTTGCCGAATAAACTCCTAGACCACCAGGAGCTTTATCCTGACAGATTTTAGTCCAAGAAACCAGAGGGATTTTGTGATTCCAAAGAAACTCTGAACAAAGTTTGTCAATTTTCTGTAAGACTCTTGTTGGCAGTATGTAGCTGTTTGTCCAGAAAACATGAATACCCAAAATCACTGACTTAATTAGCTGTAATCTCCCCGTATAGGAAAGAGTTCTCTGTTTTTGCCAGTTGTGAATTTGTTCAGATATCTTGCTAATAAGAGGGGAACAATCCAGCCAAGATAGCCTCTTTGTAACAAGAGGCATACCCAGATATCTAACAGGTAATATACCTTCAGAAAAATTCAAATAAGAGCAAATCTGATTTTTAAGATCTTCATCAACACCACTTATATACACAGAGCATTTATTTGGATTAGTTTCTAACCCAGAAACACTGCTGACCTCTTGAAGACATGAGTATAGCCTTGCAATTGAACCCATATCAGCCCTTCCAAATAAAAGGAGATCATCAGCAAAAAACAGATGAGTAATGTTGAGCCTGGAGCATTTAGGGTGGTGCTTAAACAATTTATCATCTTTTAGAGAGGTCAAGCGAACTTCATGTTCACTTTGGTTAAGCTTCGGCTTTTCATATTAACTTATGGGTCCACTTTGGTATACTTAATTTATTAAATTAAGTTATGGGCCCTAGTTAAGCTATTGAAAATTCTTTTAATTCAAATTAAGTTGTTTAATTTGAGTTAATTTTGATAGTTAATCAATTATTCAAATAATATGACGCTAAGTTGTCTCTCATTCCAAATGCCTAATTGAAACAAGATATTGTCAAAATAACCTCTCTTGTGTAGATTGTTCATGAGGGATGTCAGATGTTTATGTGTATGTTTTCGTGTAAGTATTTAATCGGCCCAAAGGAAGGTTAATATTTATTTAGACTGCATACACATATTTGATGATAAACATGTGACAATTATAAGGTTTACATGTGGATAGTGAATCGATCCAAAGATAGTTTTATTATTTAACATGTGTTATTGTCAGTGTTCGATTGTTGCAACAAGATATCACTTGCAATTAATATTACTGTTCAAAGACTTGATATTAATATTGTACCAGATATCTTGGATGGGAATTGTCATTATTTGAATTTCATTGATTACTAATGTGAGTATTTTTTATTTTATTTCAGCTAATGCATCTGCTACAATAATTTCTGCTAACATCAACTCAATTCTCATGCTATATTAGACCAATTTTAAGGTTTGGAGAGAGAACATTTTAATTGTTTTTGACTGCATGGATCTAGACCTTGTATTAAGCACTGAACAACCTTAACTTCTCACTGCGAAAAGCACTCCTGATGCAAAGAAGGAACATGAGAAGTGGGAACGTTCAAATCGCATGAGTCTTATGATCATTAAGCGCGGCATTCCGGACGCCTTCAGGGGCATAGAATCCGAAGGGATTACTAAGACTAAAGATTTCCTTACCGAAAATGAGAAGCGTTTTGCAAAAAACGATAAGATAGAAACAAGCACGCTTTTAGCTCGCTTGATTTCGATGAAGTATAAGGGCAAAGAAAATATCAGGGAGTACATTATAGAAATGTCTCATATTACTTCAAAACTTAAGGCACTTAAACTTGATCTCTGTGATGAGTTATTGGTGCATCTGGTTCTGTTGTCTCTTCCTGCATAATTCAATCAGTTTAAGGTTAGTTATAAGTGCCAAAATAAGAAATGGACTCTAAATGAGCTTATTTCATACTGTGTGCAAGAAGAAGACAAGTTGAAACAAGATAAGACTGAAAGTGCTCATTTGGTCTATGCCTCTAAGGATAAGGGTAAGAAAAAAAGAATGATAATTAAGCTGCTAAGGGTCCAGTTCAGAAGAAACAACATAAGGATAATCAGGGTTGTTTCTTCTGTAACAAGCCTGGACACGTAAAGAAGGATTGTACCAAATATCACGTCTGGCGTGCTAATAAGAGTACGTTCCTTACTTTGGTCTGTTCTGAGGTTAATTTAGCTTCAGTACCTAGAAACACTTGGTGGTTAGGCTCTGATACTACTACTCACATAAGTGTTTCTATGCAGGGTTGCCTGAGCTACCGAAAGCCAAGTGATGTTGAAAGACACATCTTTGTGGGCGACGGTCAATCAGTAGATGTGAAAGGAATTTGGCACTTTAGGTTGCTATTAGGAACTGATTCTTATTTGGATTTGAAAGATACTTTTGTAGTACCGTCTTTTAGACGGAATTTGGTTTATGTTTGTGTATTGAACAAATCAGGTTATCATTGTTCATTCGGAAATAGTTAATTTGGTTTATCTTTTAATTCAAATATTGTGGTTTATCTTTTAATTTGGTTTATGTTTATGTTTGTGTATTGAACAAATCAGGTTATCATTGTTCACCGACCAGACGTCGCGATCGACCGAATCGACATTGCGGTCGACCGAGTCGACGTCGCGGTCGACCGATTCGACGTCGCGGTCGACCGATCGAACTTCGCGGTCGACCGAAGCCCTAAATCGAGCTCAGCGGTCGACCGACCCGGTCGACCGCCAAGCGAACAGAAACCCAAATCTGGGTTTCTGTCAGCTTGAAACCTGAAACAAAAATTTGTAAAAACAAAACTTAAATGTTAAACAATGTTATAGATCAGTGAAAACATGAATAAAATCCTTAATACTCTTCCACCAATATCCCATAAATGTATAAACACGATTTAATCACAGTTAACCATAAACAAAAAGGGGTTTTTACTCTTTTCTTAGATATTTCAGATCTAGATCCGTTATCAGAAATGTTGGTGAGTTTTTAAAGCAGATAGAAATCCCAAATCCATATCCCATGCCATAATAGTCTATTAGTTATTCAAAAATATGAATTTGGCTCAATAAAATCCAACAAAAACTCAGTTCTTGACATTTAAATTAAAAGGGGTGGGGGTTGGGCGAGAAATTACTCGCCTTGGGTGCTGATGATGCCCTAGATCTGCAAGAGGTTGATCCTCTTCGCTGAAATCCCACAGACCTGCTGACAATCCTCTAAACTGCTCCCAGATCGCCAAAATAGAGAGGATTAGGGTTTAGGGGAAGAGAGAGAGAGAGCTAGGGTTTCGGTTTCAGAACTCCCAGAGGCTCTCTCGTGAACAGTAGCATATATATATCCACTCACAACCCGACCCGAAACCCAAAAGGCAGAAATAAAAACCCGAAACCCAAAACCTGAAAGTTCTCAAATCGCTGATCGGTCGACCGCACCGGTCGACTGCGTCGGTCGACCGCGTCGGTCGACCGCTCAGCGCAAAAATGCCTCCTGATGGGCATTTCACCTGCTGGCCATATACCACTCGATTTCTCTCACTTGTAAACACCTGCTGGATTCCCAAACACTGATAAACATATATCTTATATTTATATGGTTATTCATCACAAGGGAATTATTTACTATTAATAATTCACACATATATATACATATATACTATAGAAATTTTCGGGGTTTTACATTCTTCCCCCCTTAAAAGAATCTCGTCCTCGAAATTCGGAAATCATACGAACTTGAGATATGAGCTCTTATATAACCTTATCGAGATATTTACGCTTAACGATCTAAAATGATAATATTCTTGCTCAAATCCTAATCTAGTGGAACTAGTACATCGGGCGAAAAATCCAAACAAGGAACCCCCTATACATATACCATGTGTTCCAAAAGATTAAAAATCAAGCGAAAGTATTCTCATTATAGCGTAAAATGTAAACATAACCAAAGATATGCACATAAGTTAAGACATGAAATCAAAACAAGAATTTATTTACCTGCTCAACCAAATGTGGGTAGTCACGACGTATGTCCTCCTCGCGCTCCCAAGAAATCTCCTCAATGCCTCCTCGTTTCCACTGCACTTTCACCAAGAGAATTACCTTGTTCCTAAGCCTCTTGTCCTCTCTGGAAAGAATACAAACCGGAATCTCAATAGTGGTCAAATCATCCTGAAGTTCGATCTCCGGTGCATCCAATACTCACTGCTGCTCCTCATCGTGCAAATGCTTCTTGAGCATAGAAATATGGAACACGTTGTGTATACTAGACATAGATGCGGGAAGATCTAGTCTGTATGACACGGCTCCAATGCGCTCTAGGATCTGAAAAGGTCCAATATATCTCGGTGCAAGCTTCCCTCGCCTCCCGAATTGCTGCACGCCTTTCATAGGCGATATCTTAAGCATAACCAAATCTCTAATCTGAAACTCTAGTGGTCTTCGCCTCTTATCTGCATAGCTCTTCTGCCGACTCTGAGCGGCTAGAATCCGCTCCCTGATCAAGGCTACCTTCTCAGTAGTCTGCCTCACTAGCTCTGGCCTAAGCATCAAGCTGTCCTCCGGCTCGGCCCAACATATCGGTGATCTACAAGGTCTCCCATACAATGCTTCATACGGGGCCATACCGATCGTCGCTTGATAACTATTGTTATAAGCGAACTCTACCAGTGGAATATGATCCTCCCAACTGCCTTGGAAGTCAATGACACATGCCCGCAACATGTCCTCCAACACCTGATTCACCCTCTCCGTCTGGCCATCCGTCTGGGGGTGGAATACACTGCTATAAGATAGCGTGCTGCCAAATGAGTCCTGGAAGCTCCTCCAAAAATATGAAGTGAACACCGATCCTCGATCCGACACGATCGTGTCCGGAACTCCGTGGAGTCGAACTATCTCCCGAATGAAGATCCTCGCATAAGCCTCGGCTGTATAAGTGGTCCTCACTGGAATAAAATGTGCTGACTTCGTCAACCGGTCCACTATCACCCACACAGAATCATTCCCTTTCTTCGACTTCGACAACCCCATAATAAAATCCATAGTGATATCTGCCCACTTCCACTCTGGAATGGGTAAAGGCTGAAGTGTCCCCGTCGGTCTCTGATGCTCTGCCTTCACCTGCTGACAGGTGAAACATCTAGCCACATAATCTGCAATCTCTCTCCGCATACCACTCCACCAGAATCGCCTCTTCAGGTCCTTGTACATCTTGGTAGTCCCTGGATGTACTGTGTACCGGGTACGGTGCGCCTCATCAAATAACTCTTTCTTCAGCTCTGCACTGGCTGGCATAACCAATCTACCCTTCATCCGTAGACCCCCATCTTCTCCAATGGTCCAATCAGTCTTAGGCTCCTTGAAAATCTCCTCCTTTCGGATTTGAATCCAAGAGTCTCCCAACTGAGCTCTGACAACCCTGTCACTCCAAGATGGTTGCACTGACATAGCTCCTAAGAATGCACTGGTTCCTCCAATCTCGGGTCTAAAATCAAACTAGCTCAGAGTGGTAAGGTCTCTATACAGTGAACACCTCAAAGCCGCAACCCGATGTCGACGCTTCCTACTCAAAGCATCTGCTATGACGTTCGCCTTTCCCGGGTGATACTGGATCGCGAACTCGTAGTCCTTGATAAACTCAATCCACCTCCTCTGCCTCTGATTGAGTTCCTTCTAAGAAAAGAGATATTTCAGACTCTGATGGTCTGTGAACAGCTCAAACTGCACTCCATACAAGTAGTGCCTCCATGACTTCAGTGCAAACACCACTGCTGCTAGCTCCAAGTCATGAGTGGGGTAGTTCTGCTCATGCACCCTCAACTGCCGTGAGATATAGGCTATACCCTCTGAGTCTGCATCAATACGCCTCCTAAGCCTGCCAATGATGCATCCGTATACACCACGAATGTCCTGTCACTGCTCGGAATAGTCAGAACTGGTGATGTAGTCAACTTAGCCTTCAAAATATCAAAGGCCTTCTGGCACTCCATGCTCCATATGAACTGTACACCCTTCTTCGTAAGGTGTGTAATCGGCGTCGCAATCTTCGAGAAGTCCTGAATGAACTTCCTATAATATCCAGCTAAACCCAAAAAGCTGCGAATCTCTGACACCGTCTTCGGTGGCTCCCAATCAAGAACTGCTGTGACCTTAGCCGGATCCACCGCTATACCCTCTCGACTAATAACATGGCCAAGAAATCTAACTTCTGAAAGCCAAAACTCACACTTGCTGAACTTGGCATACAACT
This sequence comes from Asparagus kiusianus, assembly GCA_022839385.1. Taxonomy (NCBI): domain Eukaryota; kingdom Viridiplantae; phylum Streptophyta; class Magnoliopsida; order Asparagales; family Asparagaceae; genus Asparagus; species Asparagus kiusianus. The sequence goes on along the minus strand of BQKN01062851.1, from coordinate 68,168 downwards.
GGTGCTCCTGAAGGGTCCTCAACGCTATCCGTAGATGCTCCTCGTGCTCTGCCTCCGATCTCGAGTAAATGAGAATATCATCGATGAAGACGATCACAAACTGATCTAAGAAGGGACGGAAAACCCGGTTCATCAAATCCATGAATACCGCGGGCGCATTGGTCAACCCAAATGGCATGACCAAGAACTCGAAGGATCCATATCGAGTAAGAAAGGCGGTCTTGGGAATATCCATCTCCCGAACCCGCAACTGATGATAGCCAGAACGAAGATCAATCTTCGAGAAATACTACGCTCCCTGCAACTGGTCAAACAAGTCATCAATCCTAGGTAGTGGGTACCTATTCCGGATAGTGACCTTGTTCAACTCTTTATAATCTATGCATAATCTCATACTACCATCCTTCTTCTTCACGAAGAGAACTGGCGCGCCCTACAGAGAATGACTCTGGCGAATAAAACCCTGAGCTAACAACTCGTCCAACTGGGTCCGTAGCTCTCTCATCTCAGCTGGTGCCATACGATAGGGTGCGCGGGATATCGGGGATGTGCCTGGCTGCAACTCAATATAGAACTCGACCTCTCTCACAGGAGGTAACCCAGGTATGTCCTGAAAGACACCCTGAAAATCTGAGACAACTCTAGTCTCTAATAACTCGGCTCCCTGATCCTGTCGCATCACCTCCTCGATGTACGCCAAAAATGACTCCGCAAATCGGTTGCCCTGAGAGGTAGCTACAATCATCTCGGACCTGTCGGACACTCGCAACTTGACTGTCTTCGCAAAGCAGTCAATACTAATATGGTAGGAAGACAACCAATCCATACCAAGGATGACATCGAACTCGGACATATGAAACACTATCAAATCCACTACGAACTCCGACTCGTCTAGACTGACGGTACACCTCCTACAAACGCTCTCCAGAAGCGATACCTCACCTAAAGGGGTGGAAACAGATAGAGGGGTGTCTAGGGGCTGAGCTACGAGCTGGAGTCTAGTCATAAATGCATGCGAGATGAATGAATGCGAAGCTCCCGAATCGAAAAGAATACGGGCGGGAAGAGAGTTCACGAAGAACGTACCCTCCACTACAGCTCCGCTGGCACCATGATCACGAGGAACCACTGCATATACCCTGCCCGTGGCTGAGGACTGCTCTGCTGATGGTGCTGGAGAATATAGGATAATCTATCCCTGAGGAACATCCTGAACTACCCGAATCTGTCCCTCAGCCCTCTGAGCTGCTGGCGGTGCCTCAAGCCTGTTCTGCTGGCCCTGACCTCTGCCCTGCTGGCGCTGCTGCTGCTGCTGGTTCGGACCTTTGCCCTGCTGGCCTCCTGCTGGTGCGCTGCGGTATTCCGATGCCTTATGTCCGACCTTGTGACAGTTAAAGCAAGACCCCTGAAACTTGCGCTGCTGATGCGCTCTCTGATCCTGCTGGGGTCCCCTTTTATATGGGCCCTGATGCTGCTGCTGCTGCTGTCCAGAAAAAGGTCTCTTGTTCTTGTTCTTATCCCCACTCTGTCCTGTCTTGGCCTTCCCTTCCTTGTCCTTCTGGAACATAGCGGTATCGATCTCTTGAGAAGTGGCAGCCTCAGCTACCTCCCTGACTGAATAAAATCTCCTCGACACGAGGTACCGTCGGAGATTAGGGCGAAGCCCTGCCAAGAACATCTGAGCCTGGTGCTCTCCTGTCTGCCACATGCCCATGAAATACAGCAACTCCATGAACCTGCTCTCAAAATCTGCCACGGTCATGTCTCCCTGAGTCAACCGGGATAACTCGAGCTCCTTCCCAGTCCGTGCTGCAGAAGAAATATACTGGCCATCGAAGAAGTAGGTAAAGTCCTCCCATGTGAGAGTCATCCTCTGATCTGGAGTAAACTGGAGTCGATACCATCTCCCGGCATCTCCCTTCAGGCTGTAAGATGCCAATCTCTGCTTCTGAACTGAGTCTACACCGAGTATATCGAGAATTTTGCTCGCATCCTCCTTCCACTTATGGGCTGCAAGAGGGTCTGGTGACCCCTGGAACTCCGGTGCCCTCATCTTCTGGTACCTCTCCACCATACGGAGCCAAGTCTTCTGCTCTGTGGCTCTGTCTGGGACTGCTAAAGGAATAGCTGCAGGCGTGACCTCTGGGGGTCTCTCTCTAACAGGAACGGCAGGTATCCCCTGCTGCTGAGCTACTGGTGGTGGTGGTGTCCGTGGTGCTATGTGAGTCGTCACCATCTCCTCGATAGCTGTCATCCGAGCAATAAGAGGGGCCATGAGGTCCACCAGATACTGAGGAGCCTGCTGCGGCTCTAGTGGTGCCTGCTCCTGCTCGGGCTGAGCTGACTGCTGCTCTAATGGAGTCTGCTGTGACTCCGTCTGGCAAGCCCTCCTGGTACGAGGTCTACCACGTCCTGCCATCTCTATCCTGATGGTAAAAAATAAAATTTCATGAGTCCAAAAATAAACTTTTATAAATAGCGTATCGCATTGAAATTTTTTTTTCACAACATATAGTATTCACACAAATACTTTGAAAATAGTTATCATAAAAAAAATTCTCAAATTTTGAGATATACGCATATATCGTCCTCACTCGTACTAGGAAATCCTTTCGGACTCTATACATGAATCCTAAGAAACTCTATCCTAGCTCCACGACTCGACACAGGATGATCCTAAGGATACTGGAACTAGAGCTCTGATACCAACTGTGACGCCCCTGGGTTCACACAAGGCTGCAGTCCGAGGTGAAACCAGAAATGTCAAACCTGCCATGCACCACACCGTGCAATAACACATTTTACCATCATAATTACTATCTCTCTAGTGGAATCAACAACAGGTGTAGGTACAAAGCAAGTAAAAGGTAAATCAACAATACTGGATGAAATGATAGAACATAACACATCTCATCAACGAAATAAACTGAAGTACATAGTCAAAGTCTGAAATGAATAAACTGGAGTTCTTAACAAGTCTCAAATACAGTAAGTCTGAGTAAAGGAAATAAGGCACACAGCCTTTACAACTTCTAGAATAAACTCTCAAATGTCTAAACCAAAAAGTCTACAGTGGAGCTCAAAAGAAAAATATATCTAGAGTAGACAGCTGACACTAATGTGCATCGCTATCAACCTGCGACTCTCCGGGCTCCTGGCTCGTTACCTGAAAGGGGGAGGGACAACGAGCGTCAAAGCGCTAGCGAGTAACATCACAACCAACCCCAAGGGAAAAGGGCTCGTTGTATAAGAAAATACAGATAATATATAATAGATCTAAAATCGTTGATCTTACTAAGGAGGGTTTTAGTATTTAGAGGTTTATAACATGAGAATAGGTACGTCGAGCGAAATAATCCAAACAAGGAAACCCTCATGTATATACCTTATATCTCAAATATATAAACTCCTAAATACTAAACCCAAGGTTCTAGTACTGTAACAAAATAGAAGAAAAACAACAAACACCAGAGTATAATTACAGAGCTGTGAAATAGCCAACATGAATATCATGTTATTTCTACATAATTGTCAAAACCAAAATCTACATAATTATCATGTCGTGGACTGCTGTATAATAGTCACGTGCAGGGTTAAGAACTATATCCGAAACCGTATATATATATATAGTTTAGTTTTAAATCTCATGGAATAAGCGGCATTGTCCAACACGAGGACTGAGAGGGATTATAGTCCAACACGAGGACTGAGAGGGATTATAGTCCAACACGAGGACTCCTGTGGATTATAGTCCAACACGAGGACTGTAGGAATATTAAAAACTCGTTACAATGCATGTAGTAAAATCTACTAATTAATATCATAACCAAATTAGTGGATATATCCCAAATTTATACCCTCAGGTCATTTATCATGTATGGACACATAGTGGGGCTAATAACCAGGTTAGATAATCCAGACAAACCCCCGAATATGAGTAAAAATACTCAAACACATCAAAACTAGAAAAAATGCTACAGAGGGTCGGCGGTCGACCGATCCGGTCGACCGGACTCTGACACAAAGCTTGGCGGTCGACCGCTAGACATCTCGGTCGACCGACCAGACGTCGCGATCGACCGAATCGACATCGCGGTCGACCGAGTCGACGTCGCGGTCGACCGATTCGACGTTGCGGTCGACCGATCGAACTTCGCGGTCGACCGAAGCCCTAAATCGAGCTCAGCGGTCGACCGACCCGGTCGACCGCCAAGCGAACAGAAACCCAAATCTGGGTTTCTGTCAGCTTGAAACCTGAAACAAAAATTTGTAAAAACAAAACTTAAATGTTAAACAATGTTATAGATCAGTGAAAACATGAATAAAATCCTTAATACTCTTCCACCAATATCCCATAAATGTATAAATACGATTTAATCACAGTTAACCATAAACAAAAAGGGGTTTTTACTCTTTTCTTAGATATTTCAGATCTAGATCCGTTATCAGAAATGTTGGTGAGTTTTTAAAGCAGATAGAAATCCCAAATCCATATCTCATGCCATAATAGTCTATTAGTTATTCAAAAATACGAATTTGGCTCAATAAAATCCAACAAAAACTCAGTTCTTGACATTTAAATTAAAAGGGGTGGGGGTTGGGCGAGAAATTACTCGCCTTGGGTGCTGATGATGCCCTAGATCTGCAAGAGGTTGATCCTCTTCGCTGAAATCCCACAGACCTGCTGACAATCCTCTAAACTGCTCCCAGATCGCCAAAATAGAGAGGATTAGGGTTTAGGGGAAGAGAGAGAGAGCTAGGGTTTCGGTTTCAGAACTCCCAGAGGCTCTCTCGTGAACAGTAGCATATATATATCCACTCACAACCCGACCCGAAACCCAAAAGACAGAAATAAAAACCCGAAACCCAAAACCTGAAAGTTCTCAAATCGCTGATCGGTCGACCGCACCGGTCGACCGCGTCGGTCGACCGCGTCGGTCGACCGCTCAGCGCAAAAATGCCTCCTGATGGGCATTTCACCTGCTGGCCATATACCACTCGATTTCTCTCACTTGTAAACACCTGCTGGGTTCCCAAACACTGATAAACATATATATCTTATATTTATATGGTTATTCATCACAAGGGAATTATTTACTATTAATAATTCACACATATATATACATATATACTATAGAAATTTTTGGGGTTTTACATGTACATACACAAACTACAACCTCAAGTGTTGGTCCCTCACGTATCGCCTCCCTCAAGTGCTCGGTTTTACTACCTCTCACTAAGCTTTACTACCAACATCACTCCTCTTTGGACGACCCCGTCTCTCACTACACACTCCTCATGGTGTACAAGTATATTACAAAGTGATCTACACAATGAAGGCTCAAATACAAATTTTGTTCTCTAATACAAGGATGAGAACTAAGTGTAAGCTCACTCTCTGAGTCACACAATCTCACAATCCCAATTATACTATATATGCAAATACAATAAGCTCAATGGTTGTGTGTGTAAACAAAGAGTAAAATAAATATAAACTCAATTTAATCTAGCAAAAAATAAATATGACAAATTAAGCATAAACAAGCTAGGTAATGAGTTTAAAAAAAAACTTCTCTAAAACAAGAGTGGACGAATGTAGATTGAAGCCCAACAAGAATGGATAATCTCATCTTCCTCTTGTGAAAATTTCTTCACAAAACAAACTTAAAATAAAACTTAAACGAATTTTTAAACACTCTTAAAACTTATTTTTAAACACCCTTAGTTAGGTGGGAATGATAAATACAATAAGGTATATATAGAGTAGAAGAAAACAACCTAAGAAAACCCCAAAATCCCACTAAAAACAAAAGCTGGAAACTAGTTGTTACTGTGCAACGGTAACATTAGTGGTCGACCGTAGAGACTAGTCCGGTCGACCACGAGCAGCTGGAAAACAAGCTGAGTCTCTGGACTTATCGTAGCGACACACGAGGTCGACCGTGAACTTTCTGATACTTAGGCTGAAAACTAAAAATCTAATTTTTAAACTCGAATTAACAATAATAAACAAATTCCAAAAAAATGTAAAACTTTGGAGAATACTTGTAAACATGAAAATGAATATGTTATAAAAATTGGTTTTCAAAAAGCACTTCTCATTTGTGAAATCCCATCATTTTGCAAAATTACTTCAAATACGAAATCTTGAAATCACACAATTTTGACAAAATGACTTAAACAAACTCTTGAAACATTTTGAAAGGATTTCAAAACTTATACAAGATATGAAAATAGTGCAAACAAGTCTTCACTCCATAAACCTGATATTTTTCAAAATTCAATATAATATGAAATATATGAGTATGCATATGAACATGTATATTTGTTTCATATCTATTAAAAACAACTTATCCACAAAAACAAACATGTATGTATATAAATATTTATTTACAAAAACTTTGTTTGTGGATAAATCAAAAACACATAAACCATTAAATTGTGTGTGTATAATATCGAGCTTAAAGTATGGAACACACAAAATATAAACCTATACACACAAACACTATACCCAAGCTTGATGATCTTCAATGAAGCTCGTCTTAGTAAACTTTACGGATAAAGCTTGATCTTGGATCTTAACTTAAAATGTATTGTTTCACTCTACTATTCCGCCAACCTCCATTGGATATGATCGTTGAAACGCAATTCCATCCAATCTCCAACATATTGTTTGTCTAGAATAAATAAGAAACACAAACACTAGACAAATAATATTAGTTGTAAATTTTTTGTTAAAACATCATCAAATAAAAAGGCCAACGCTCCACACTTTCCATTAAAAAAAAATCCGCGCTTCTTAATTATTCAACAAACTAAATAATTTAAACTATTATAACTCTTTCTTTTAAAAGCCAAACAATTCAATCTATCTATATTCTATCTTTTTTCCTATTGAAACTCCTCCTATTTATAATAAGTATTTGCATTTTTTTTTACATTTTCCACGAGAATCCTCCAAAATTTATTTAAGTCCTTCTATCTTATATTTCTTTTATTTATAATTTATTTTTCAAAAAATCTGCACATGTTCAATATAAAGAAGGTGATTAATTACGTTTAAGAGCTCAATCATTCTCGTGAAAAGAAGCACTATGAAAGGTATCCCGAGTTTTTTCTTTTTAAAAAATTTCAATTATGTAGAAAACTATGTTATGCTAATTGTTTTTTGCCTCTATAAGTCATCGCGTGATGGTTGAAAAACCCTAAATTAAGTAGGTCATATAATGCAATTTATTGACTAAATTAAAAAGTTAATTTTATATTTATAATTTAATTAATCAAACCAGCTATAATTTTTACTACGGAAGCTCCTACAGTTTGCATGCATTCTTTCTATCGCACATGAACACATGGTCATAGTGCATTATTAAAGATTTTTTTAAGGTTTATGGTTTAAAGAGTCATAAATTCCATCGTCTAAGACTTAAGAACTATATAATATTGAACTGGTAAATTGATGTGTTCTACGTCTTGAAATATATAGTTTACGATACAACTATGCACTTTTACTTACTTTCATTGAAAGAAAAAAAATTGAAGTCACAATCACATATATTTAAGCAAGTTATTGAGGCGTTACAATTTTATTTTTCTTATACTTATTTTTTATATTTAATTAAAATGTAGAAAATGTCAGAGAGGGGTCTATTGGTATTTATTGCAATCCAATAAAAATGTTCAATATCATAAGTGGCTTAACAGACATACAAAAATAAGCGATAGTGGATATGGGTCTGGAAGGTACTTTATATATTGCTGATATACAAATACGGTTCTGCCTTTGTTATTGGTTAATGATTAAGATAAACATAGAAACACAGATAATTAAAATAAGAGATTATGAGCCAACTATGATAACAAAGTTGTGAAATCCATCATCATAGTGTGCTTGTGATACAATAAATTTTTTTTCACTTTTTCATATCAATTTGAACTAGATCGAAAAAACAACAGACGTATAAACATCAGCAGCATATAACTCTAATATTCTCATATAAGTTCTTAGAGATGGAGTAAAGTGGGAAGCTTTACAGTCATCTACTACCTCATTTTGACGAGCACCCGAAACACATTTATCATAGTGATGAATCATATCAACAAGAGTCATGTCATAGTTGAGATATTTGTACATAATAGAATTTATACTTTCATTGAGTTGTGTATTTCTAAGGCCTGAGAAAGCATGCCCATGTAAGTAGGTAGTAGCCCATAAATAATTTTTTCATACATTTTTGTTAGCTATTTTTTCTCTTTATTACCAATCTATTACCAAGAAGTTCTTTCCACTTATTTTCAAACACTTCAGCCGTATATTTTCTAGAAATAAGGTCTTGAAAGAGAGCCTAACTGAACGATTTCTTATATAAGTTTTTTCCTATATGCCAATAATACAACTAATGCTTTGTGTTTGGAAACTCTATGATAACAACTTCATGCATGGTGCTATCACCGTTGATAATGACAAACAATGGTTCTTTTTAATACATCGCCATCTAAAATGCCTTCAACAACTAAATGTAGCTTGTAGTTGTTTCATTACAAAGTACTCCGCATCCAAATATTATTGTTCTCCGACGGTGCTCTAAACCAATAAATGGTATGAAAGGCATGACATATTTTTTTTTGTTCGATAAGTACTGTCAAATAACAAAACATCACCAAAAACTTCATAATCAACTCTTGATTGAGAATCAGCCCAGAACAACTATGTAAGATGACCTTCATCATCTGTTTTATTCAAATAGAAAAGCCTACAACTTTCCTTTTTCTTCTTTCCATCTTATTCAATACAATTTGTGCATCTCCATGTTCTATACTTCTTTGTGATATTTTACTCCACTTATTATAGATATCTTTTCTGATAAAACCATCTTCTCATAACATCCGTGTCTATATTCCATAAAATCTAAAACTTTATTCTTAGGATTGCCCCATTGTGCTAGCATATGAATTTCTTCCATTTTCACATCTTCATTGAGAGCGAAGAAAGAGAAATTCGTCTTGGCCTGCAAGCTCATGATTATGCATATCTCTTAAACTATAAGCAAACCATCTCCTTGTTTGATTATCAAAAACAATTTCAAGACATGCATCACAATTGTCTCTGGATAATGCATGTTCTTTATATGTTCTATCTACTCTATCCATATATGTTTAATTTCACATATTCCTTCTTTAAAGCACACAAATTTCTTATAGTAAAGATCACCATTTTTTATCATATCTCACTTTATCCCTTCGAATGCTGAAAACCTTCAAATTGGCATATGAATTATAAACCTCATACCATTAATTTTATGTCCTCGTATTCCATTAAGGATGGGTCTCAGGATTCACCTGGAATGCATATTATTTAGTAAGACATTACTAAAAAAATAGACATTGAGCAAAACATTAGCCCTATTAAATAATTTTCACTGGTAAAAAACAATATTCTAAAAATATCTTCCAGAATTTATTGACATATATAACTAAAAAAATGTCCAATTAACCGAAATTTAACAGGAAATTTCATGCGAATTTTATCAACAATAATTAGAAACTTGCATAAAGTTTAAATTTTAACCTAAATAAATTAACTTAATAAACCCTAAGTACGCATACAAAAGATCAAACCAACAAAATAGACGCTTTTAATGTTAACAGAGGCTGTTCCTAAGTTTCAAATCAGGTCCATTCCAAGAATAACAAACAGTGTGTGATCAATTTCCCGACAATCAGAAAAAGCCAGCGTTCTATTTAAATGAGTGATTAAATACCTTGATCTTGTTCGAAAGCTCGTCGAGGCTAAGGGAAAGAGATTTCTCTCTGCGAGTGGAGAAAGCAAGTAATTTCATTATGCAAAGTGGTGCTTACATGAGATGTCAATGGTAGAAATGATTTCTTGAGACAGAGCGGATGAGAATAAACAAAGCAACAAAACGATTGCTCTAGGAAAGAGAGAAATTAGGAGAGAATTTTGAAATATGAAAATACCCTTTTTTATTTTAGCTCATTTTTTTATTTTTTATTATCAATTTAAAATGGGAAAATTGTGTCTAGGCCTCAAAAAAATAAAGATGTTGTGACCAGACCCCCCCATACTTTTTTTGTGTGTCAAAGCCCTTATTACATAAAGCACTTATTTTCAGCCCATGTTTAAAGTTCCAAGACAGCACAAAGAGATTTTTTTTTCAGAAACCCAAAATTACCCTCCTCTCTCTCTCTTCTCTCTTCTCTCTTCTCTCTTCTCAGGCTCAAAGCTCAGCCATCTTGAGAACCCAACTTCAAAACCTTAGTTTTCAGTCCATTAAAGCTCAGTCATCTTCTCGAAGACCAAGTAGTCAAAGCCTTTTTTCTTTTCCTTCTGATGTCACAGATAGCTAAAGTCATTGAGAGCGTAATCTCTCTATCACTCCCCCAGCATAATCCTCTATCAATTCCCAAGCAGAAGAATCGGTGCCAAAAGGAGGAGCTTCAAGAGCTTGAAGAGTAGAAAGCAGCAATAGATAAACTCACAGAGACCGGCGTTAAAAGGGAGCTATGGTGTGGTCTCAGATTTATATTAATACAAACAATTGGATTGATGAGAGTTACATTTTGGGAGCTCTCATGGGATGTAATGGAGCCATGGAAAAGCTCATGAAGGCCTACAGTTTTGATCTTAATAGGTTTAATGAGCTCAAGAAGGGTTGCGCTGCTTCTTTGGCTTCGTTTCCTTCTGAGGGTTGTGCTAGCTTTTTTTGTGATTGCCGTGGAAAAGGGATGCGGGTTGCATTTTGAAGTCATTTGCTTGGTGAAAAAAGAATGCTAAAATAAATTACATTACATTGTTAAATCAAATGTCGAAAGAATCATTTTTCAAATAGTGATATTGTTCTTATGGTATGTGTTTTCGTCTCAGTGTTGGGCCTAATTACTATCTGTTTAGAGTTGCTGGAAATGAATTGTTTCTGAGTGAATGTTGCAATTGTAGATGAGAGCAGATGGGTTTTGACTCCCGCACTCTCATCGTGGTAAATTTCAAAAACTATGATGGATTTTTAGAAAATTTAACAGGTTCAAATAAAAAACTACATGTTTACTTGAATGACTACATCCATGACCTCTACGCCCTCTACGACCCAATATTCACCCTCCGCATGGGCTCCCGTACTCTCATTGTCATCACCAGTGCCGAGCTAGCCCAAGAGGCCCTCATCACCAAAGTGCAAGTAAGTGTGTAGTGAGTGTGTACAAACTTCATTGGGGTGATTGTCAATATACTGTTTATATGTCGAAAATCGTTGGTGTAGTATGTTAAAAGCTTTGTTGCTCAGTCCTTGGCATGTTTCTGATTAGCATTGTGAATTTGAATGGTTGTTGGTTTTCAAATATAAGCGGCTTGATGCAATGAAATTGATGTTGACAGCATTTAGTGTGAGATATTTTAAACTAGGTAGGATTTGTTGTTTGGTCCTGAAGCTTAAGCACTTTGTGTATGTGCTAGCTTCAAAGGGGGATGTGTTTTATATACTTGTTATATTTTGGACTTGTGAATGGTGAAACTGGATTGGAGATGTTTAATGTGGATATTCTGTACGAATTTTTGGTGCTTTATCATTTTTCTTGTGCCTTACTTGCCATTCAGATATTGGGTTCATGGATTGTTCATGTTTCATTCCCCAGCTATGGCAATTGATGTTGATCTGTGGTCTTCTCATTGAACATACAGTTTGTGAACTATTTTAGAAACACTGACATTGAACATATATGCAAGTTAACTACAAGTTGATCTTTACTATGACTTGTATGTATAATTTTAGTTTGGTTGGTCTGCTAATATGAAGATGACATCCACCAGCATTACGTAGAGCTTATTCATATCATAAACTGCATTATATGTTAGCTATCATCGTAAATTATGTCAACTTTCACCATTATATGTTAACTCTCCTCGTAACATGTTAACTTCCAGCTGAACATGTTAACTTTTATCATAATATGTTAACTTTCATTGTTACATGTTAACTTTCAGCTAAAAATGTATATTTGTATCTTTTACTGTTTTGTGTCTCTCTTATTGTTGGCTTTGTTGGCCTTCTTGTTTTGATGATGTTTAACAAACAATTTACCACTAATGTTGTTTGTCTAGTATTTGTGTTTTCTTATTTATTATAGACAAACAACGTTGTTGGAGGATGGATGGAATCGAGCATTCACGACGATATCAAATGGAGGTTGGCGGAATTGTGGAGAGAAGCCTACGCTATTCAAGTTCAAGATCCAAGTTTAGCTTCATCCGCAACGTGTACCAAGTTGAGCTCAATGAAGATCAAGATCAAGCTTGGGTAACTTTAGTTTAGGATTTATATTATGTGTGTTAAGTACGTTAAGCTTAATATAATATACACACACATTTTATTGGTTTCTTCGTATATATATATAGTTATATATATATACACAAGTTTTAGTTTCTATGCATATATATAGTTTTTTATATATATACATACATAGTTTTGAGTTTTTATGTTTATATGCCCATATATGATTTCACCTTTAACAAGCTTATATTTAATGAAATCATACTTAGTGTTTTGAATATATTGCATAGAATATGCAATCTTATGAAAATATTGTATTTCTAGGTTATAGACTTCATAACAACATGTTATATCTTTTATCAAGTCTATACAATCATTTCATAAGGTTTCAAAATGTTGTTTGAGTCAAAATATCAAAATATCAATTTTCAGGTTTTCATGTTTTTGAACATACTTGCAAAATGATGATATTTTTCATTTGGGAAGTCCTTTTTCGAAACCAGTCGTTGTAGCATGTTTATTATCATGTCTACAATCATTCCCCAAAGTTTTACATTTTTTGGAATTTATTTGATATTTTTAAACAGCATTTTAATATCAGCAAATCAGTTTTTCATATGTCAGTTTTCGGTCGACCGAACCTGAGTTCATAGGTTCACTGGGCGACAGAGAGTCTGTCGGTCGACCGGTCCGGTCGACCGAGAGCTCCCATCGGTCGACCGATAATTCCGTCGGTCGACCGAAGTAGTTCCAGCTCGTTTTTCTCGTTTTCGACCTGTATAGCGGTCGACCGATAAAATTTCCGGTCGACCGATATTGTTACCGTTGGTTTTCCAACGGCTATTTTGCTGAGCGATTTTTCTGGGGCTTTTTGGACTTTTACTTGTGGTTTTGGCTGAGATTTCTAGTGGGTATATATACCCCATTGCTGATGTCTTTTCAAGCTAATCAAGAAGTTTTTAAACAAGTTTTTAAACAAGGTTTAAGTGTGTTTAAGGGTTTGTTTTGTTTGTGAAGAAGTTTTCACAAGTGGAGGAGATTATCTTCTTGTTTGGGCTTCAATCTCCATCTCTCCATCTTGTTATCAATTGAGAAGTTTTCTAAACTCAAACTCTAGCTTTACATTTATATACTTGTTTGATTATCATTGCTCTTAAGCTAGATTTTATATTTGAGTTTAGTTGTATTGATTTTATTTACTCATTGTTACACACACCCACTTTGAGCTTATTGTATTTGCACTCATAATATATTTGGGGTTGTGAGAGTTATAACATTGAGTGTGAGCTTTCATTGTGTTCTCATCCATAGTTGAGAACAATCAATTATTGTATTGAGCCTAATTGTGAGATTCACTTTATAATACACTTGTACACCGAGTGAGGAGTGTGTGGTGAGAGTCGGGATCGTCCCAAGAGGAGTGGCGTCGGTTGACGTGCCTAGGGAGAGGTTGTAACCGAGCACTTGAGGGAGACACGGCTAGGTCCAACACTTAGTGGGTGTAGAGTGGGATTACAATAGTGTGTTGATTGTAAAGTTTTCGGTTAGCTAGAAAACCGAGTGTGAGGTGTAAACGTTGTTCGGGTGAACGTAGAAAACCCGGTTGATAGTGGATTTCTCCCCGGGAGTGGGGAATAGAGACGTAGGACGGAAGGTCCGAACTCCGTGATCATATTGCTTGTTTGAGTTTGTCTTTGGCGTGTTTGTTTTTGCATTTATCTCATATCGCCAATTGTGCATTGCTCATTCATTTCATCTACTATCCTATTTAGATTGTTTACCCTTGTGTTGTTTATATATCCTGCATATATTTCTATCATATAGGATATATCACCTTGTGTATATTGCATATTCTTGCACATAACTCTTTGTATATATATCTTGTAAGAATATATTTGTTAAGTATTTTTAATTGGCATTTAATCGGATTAGATTAGCATAAAACCCTAATCACCCCCCCTCTAGGGTCTAACAGGCTTGGTTCATGCTGTTGTGATCTTTGTGTCTCAGTTTGTGTGTGTGAAGTGAGGTGGGACCTGAGCACAGTTGATGATTAGTTTGAGAAGTTAGCAAAATTAACAGAATGTTTTGTTGTAATCTTTATTTGAGTTTCAGCAGCATTCTATAATAGGAAAAGCTAATATTTAACATGTACATTTGACAAATTAACATATTCAGTTACATGTTATCATGTAATAAAGAAGGCTGACATGTAATAGTAAAAATTAACATACTATGCTGAAAGTTAACATGTTCATAAGAAAGTTAACATGTGCAGATGAAAGTTAACATATACTGCTGATAGTTAACATGTTCACGTGAACGTTAACATATACACCTAAAAGTTAACATATACAAATAAAAATTAACATGCTCACGTGAAAGCTAACATGTTCAGGTTAAAGCCAACAAGCTTCATACTTCTTATGCCATGAATCAATTTCTCACACATGATTGAGTACACACCAAATTGTTGATCCTCCAGCATTGTGATTTTAAGCATGTTTAGGATCACAATAGAAAATCACTTACAATATTTTTTCTTTGTATTTGAGATTTCATAACCAGTTCCCTCAAACATACTTGCATATAAGGCAAATTGTAACCTTAGTGAGTCTCTAATCTAGAAATTAGATATGTACAAAACATACTCTTTCCATCCAAATTGTTCTATTTGAATGAACTTTTACATATTCACATGACAACCACAATTAACATATCACATATAATCGCAATAAATTACACCAAAATTGACCACTAAATAGACACAATATATTTCATTATTTTTTGATCTAAGTACAACCAAACCACAAGAACACATAGTATAATCAACTGAATAATGAAACATGACATGTTACAAGCAATTCTGAAGAAACTATACAAGAGCAAAGAGTACAAACAATCCTATTATAAAATTAACATCTTCTTCCTCTTTTCTTCTACAAGCTCACTCATTCCCTTCCTCCTCCTCCTCCTCCTCCTCCTCCTCCTAGCTACAGCACGCCAAGAGCTTCGCCGCCCCTCATCGAATCAAACAACTCGCAACACTCCTTATAATCCTTCCCCCTCGTGTACAAAGCTAACATTACCTTCCAAGAAACCAAGCTCTTCTTACGTATCGAGTCGAAAAACCCACGAGCAAGTGCAACGTTAGCATCCCTCGCATACTTATCAATCATCGAATTCCTCGTAACGACATCCCACTTTGGCATAATAGAAAACACCTCCCTCACCTTCTCCATCATTCCCACACTCGCGTAGCCCCTTATCATAGTGTTCCAAGAAACCAAATCATTGTCACACATTTCGTCGAACAACTCCCGTGCACCCTCCACCATCCCATTCTTGACACACCTGTCGATCATCAAGTTCCAAATAACAATATCAGTCTCCTCAACGAAACCCTCAAACAACTTCCAAGCGCTGCCCAGATGGCCAAAGCAAGCGTACATATGAATCGTCGAGTTCTGAACATACAAATCCTCTTCAAATCTCAGCTTCACAATCTGGGCACGCAACAACATCTCATTTGGAGCAAGACCGAGGTGAGAGAATAGCTTGGCAAGCAGAGGACTTGGGAATTAAGGAGGAAGGACTTGATGACGGTGTCGAAGATGAATGCGTCGGGGTTTGGGAGGAGAGAGAAGAGGGAGGCAGCGAGGCGAGGCGAGGGCAGAGAGAAGGCGAGGTGTTTGATGAAATGTCCGACGAGGAATGGATCGTGATGGTGGCCGGAGGTAAGGAACTGGGCGAGGACTTGGGAGAGAAGGGGGAGGCGAGTGGATGAAGAAGACGAGGGCGTTGATGATTGGCGGAGGGTTTTGTTTTTGTTGAAGAGAGAAGAGAGAGAGAGAGAAAGAAAGCAATGGCAAATTTGGGTTTTTAAATTAAGTTACTCTCTGTGCTATCTGGGGGATGAAAAAAGGGCTAAAACATTATTACTTTATGTAATAAGGGCTTTGGCGCACAAAAAAGTAGGGAAAAATGTTTTAAGGCCCCCAAAAAAAAATTCTGTTGTGACTAGCCCCTCTGTATTATTTTTTCGGTGTCAAAGCCCCCAATACATAAAGTACTTGTGATTCAGCCCCTGTTTACCTTTCCAAAGCACTACAGTGAGAAAAATTTTACAAATTCCAAAATTACCCTTAACTTATTACCAAAAAACTGCCAGTCCCCCTCTCTCTTTTCCCTCTCTTCTCAGGCTCAAACCTCAGCGAAATTGGGCGAATACGACGACGAGAAGAAGCCGCCACCGTCGGTGAACGTGTGAGGAGGAAGCTCCTCTTCTTGCCACTGTCGATGAACGTCTTGCGAGAAGAGGTGAGCTTGGATACGAGGGCGTAGGCTTTGATCAGGGCAGGGCCGGCTAAACATATGCGAACCTTTAGCTTAAATATATGCGAGAAGAGGTGAGCTTGATTTCTTCCCCTCCCCACGCCCAGCGCCTTTCAGCTCCGCCACCGCCTCCTGTTTCGTCGACGTCGCCTGCCACCTCAGGTTTTCTTTTTTTTATTTTTTTATTTATGTATTTTTACACCAACGATTTTGCCTTGTGATAATTGTGCGACTCTCTAAACCAAAGATAATTTGTACACACCTTCTCAACTGCCTTAATAACTTTCTTAGGCAGCACTAAGAGTCGATGATGCGTCGTTGTTGCAAAGATGATTATATGTTTAAGATGATGACGATGCGTTGTTGCAAAGATGATTATAGAATCAGTTTTTCTCTTTTTTTTTGGCACTGATTATCTTGATTAGCTTGCTAACTTCTTGCACATTTAGGAAGTTGAAGGAGAGCTTCTTTAATGGAAACACTAAGAAATATGTCGGTGTTTTGTATAGCCTTGGTGTTGAAAATGGACAGAACACCCATTAGTATGAGTTCTTGGAAAAAAACCTTATATTAATAAGAAGCTAATGAAAAAAAAGTTTGTTATTTGAGTATATATCTTTATGTTTGGTTTATTTATATTTTAGTTGTTTGGCATTGGTAGTGTCCGTAAATTTTACCTTGGATCAATGAGTATGGCTTTTTCTTTGATTGGTTTATTTCTGGTGATGCAGTAACTAACTATTCTGTTAGCCCATACTAATGAGATTTTTTACCTCTAACTATTCTGGTGATGTAGTATCTAACTTTTTCTTTGAGATTTTTTACCTTTAACTAATGAAAATCCTCATGTAAGTAATCTTGAATTTATTATTATTTTTGCTCAAGTAGCTATGATTTATGATTCATGATTTAACTTGATTTTGATTTTATTTTTGTGAATAATTTCAGAATGATGGTTGTAGATTTCGAGAGTGGTTTGACAACCCCGTGTATAGTGTGGAAACTTAGTTATTTCCACTTATGAGAGAAGAACAAGAATTTAAGTTGAAGAAACAAGAACATGAAGCTTGTTATTGCTTGGATGAGGTTGTGAAAATGAGGAGAAGAAATGAATTTGATGGGTGAGCTTACAGAAGAAAAGATGAAGTAGATGTTAAATTTTATATTGGGACTGATTGTACTCTTTATTATTGTGTAGTTTCTCAAGAATTGCTTGTAACGTGTTATGTTTTATTGTTCAGTTGGTTATACTCTGTGTACTCTTTATACTTGTGTAGTTTCTTCAGAATTGCTTGTAACGTATCATGTTTCATTATTCAGTTAATTATACTATGTGTTCTTGTGGTTTGGTTGTACTTAGATTAAAAATTAATAAAATATATTCTATTTATTTAGTGATTAATTTTGGTTATTGCGATTATTTGTGAAATGTACTTTGGCTGTCATGTGAATATGTACAAGTTCATTCAAATAGAACTTGATCTGCATAATAAACTGAAGATTATATATAAATTATGTGTATCAAAACATGAATATTATGGTACATAATATATACATAATCATATGGTTATCGTGTACATAATATATACAGATTATGTACATAATCCTAAATTTGACTTTATTCGGCAAGCTTGACCTTTATTGTTCTTATTGTATTTCTGGTATTTTTGCCACCATATATTTTTGTTTTGTTTTGATACAACATATATTTAACAGGTTCAAATGAAAAGCTATATGTTTACTTGAATGTTAACAGGAAAAGCTAATACTTAACATGTACATTTGACAAATTAACATATTCAGTTTCATGTTATCATATTATAAAAAAGATGACATGTAACAGTAAAAATTAACAAATTATGCTGAAAGTTAACATATTCAGGTGATAGTTAACATGCAGAGATGAAACATAACATGTTCGTAAGAAAGTTAACATATGCAGATGAAAGTTAACATATACAGCTGATAGTTAACATGTTCACGTCAACGTTAGCATATAAACCTGAACGTTAACATATACACATGAAGTTAACATATACATATGAGAGTTAACATGTTCACGTAAAAGTTAACATGTTCAGCTGAGAGTTATCGTCTTTAAATGAAAGTTAACATGTTCGTGTTAAAGTCAACATGTTAGAATGAAAGTCAAAATGTTTATGTGAGTTATGGTTGTCTTTTGTTTATGTGAGTTATGTGAATTTTCATAGACTTACACAAGGG
Source organism: Asparagus kiusianus (assembly GCA_022839385.1). NCBI lineage: Eukaryota > Viridiplantae > Streptophyta > Magnoliopsida > Asparagales > Asparagaceae > Asparagus > Asparagus kiusianus. The sequence goes on along the minus strand of BQKN01062851.1, from coordinate 49,326 downwards.
GTTAATTTTAATATAATTTTCTACCATGAACTTTTATATTAAACTATCAACTGTTGTCTTTTGTTTATGTGAGTTAAGTGTTTTTCAATATCTCCATAGGTTAAAAAAATGAGAGTAGTTGTATTAAACTTTCTTCATAAATTATGTTAACTTTCATCATTTATGTTAACTCTCCTTATAACATATTAACTTTCAGCTGAACATATTAACTTTTATCATAATATATTAATATATAAATCTAAGAGTCACCCGAAATAGTGGTTGTATGGAGATTCATATGCAAGCTGTTGTTAATATATAGAGTTCTATTTTTTACAAAATCAGAAAATTCTAACTGAAATGTTAACATATAAAAAATCAAAAAGTTCTAAGATTGTAAGTCTAATCATATCGTGTATTCAACCAATATCAGCTGTAAGAATGTAAGAATTTTAATATGGTAAACGTTAACATATTATGATGAAAGTTAACAAGTTCAGCTGAAAGTTAACATGTTACAAAAAAAGTTAACATATTATGATGAAAGTTAACATGTAATAGTGAAGGTTAACATATTATGATGAAAGTTAACGTGTTCAGCTGAAAGTTAACATATTACGAACAAAGTTAACATATTATTATGAAAGTTAACATGTAATAGTGAAGGTTAACATATTATGATGAAAGTTAACATATTCAGCTGAAAGTTAACATGTTACGAAGAAAGTTAACATATTATTTTGAAAGTTAAACATATACAAATCGTTCAAGCCCACAATTATGGGTCATTATTCTATTTAGTTTCGAGTACAACTACATAAAATAGCTAACCGTTCAAGCCCACAATTATGGGTCATTATCCTACTTAGTTTCGAGCACAACCACATAAAATAGCTAACATATCATAAATTCTCACAAGTTCAGACATGTTTTCTTATACAAATATCTTACAAAAACCACTCCAATCTTCATGCAAATCTATGCGATTTAGTATACATGCATTCTTTAGAAAGAAGCTGAGCTTGATCTTCGCAGCTGATACTTTGGTTCTAGTGACGGTGCAGAATGTAATATCGTGTCCAACTCCTGAAAAAAAAACAAATGAAAAAAACTGAGTTACTTGGGCATTTCATCAAACACATACAACCCCCATCTCCTCCTCCCCCTCCTCAACCCCCCCACCCACTTCCCATGGACATCTCACTCCTCATAATCCCTCTCGACCATCTTCGCCCCCCTCCTCGTCCCCAACCTTCTCAACCCCCTAACCAAAAACCCAAACAAATATTTGATCTTAAAATTTTGCATTGCATTCATATGAACATTAATGCTCGCGCACAACTCATTGTAACTTCTCGTAATGTTTCTAACAAAAAGAAGAACCTACAAGCTCTGTGAAGAGCATCAGAAAAGAAAATATAAGTCATCTAAACTATATTGTGTTTCACATAAATAGTTCATGACCTGCATATATGTTCAATGTCAGCGTTTCTAAAGTAGTTCACAAACTGTAACGGGCAAAGAAAAACACCTTTTACAATGATATATATATATATATATATATATATATATATATATATAT